>JAJOZX010006745.1:97500-217500 GCA_023014485.1 Bathynomus jamesi
TTTAGCCTGATAAGTCGATCGCTCACTATTATAAAAAATGAAATGTCAACATCTCTTATACATCACATATGAAAAACGTTTGTATACTATGGAAAGTCATTACCTATAATATTATATAAATCTTAGAAATCATTCTTATATTTTCGATACAAATCTTGATTCATATTATAATTTATACTTATTTGTATGGTTTATTTATATTTCTTATACAATTTCCATGCGTGATTATTTTGGTTTGGTTTAATTTTTAAGTGCTGGCATAGTTCTGTCTATGCGGGATTCTAATATTGCTGGTATAGTACCGATAATTAAGTCCATATTTTCATATATATATATATATAGGCCTAGGGCCTCGCAATTTCTAGATCTGCCTAGGGCCTCGCAACTTCTAGATCCGGCCCTGTATGCGCCTCGGTGATGTAGTGGTTAGCGTCGCTGACTACGAATCCATCGGCCCCGGGTTCGAGACCGACGGCAGTCGGCACGCAGCAAAACCCAGCTGTTCATCCTTCCACACAATAAAGAAAGTGGTTGGTAGATAAATGGGTACCTAGGTGGCCTAGTGGTTAAGACGCTGTGCTGCTGATGGGGCGTGGTTTGGATTCCACGTTAAACTGTAGGTCTAAGGTGGAGTGAAAAGCTTGACCTTCGTCAGAATGAACAATTCGGGCGGAAGCTAACCAAAGGTTATATAAGAAATCAAAGCCAAAGGTTATATATATATATATATATATATATATATATCGGGTGGCCCACAAAAACCGCCATGAGATTTGAATATCAATAACTTCAAAAATATGCAGTTCACACTTCCAAAATTTACATAACTTTTACCTCAATCTCTTGATAAGCCATCATAAAAATTTCAGACCTCCACATAAAATACTTTTTCCACAGCTGAGGGAACAATGAGGTATGGTGAAAAAACGAGTACCACAAATCCTAAATGTGTGTACCTGTACCTGGTAACTTATTATAAGACTTGTAGTAGTTTCCTTAGCCTATGGATAATCTGTTACTCTGAAAAACGTCAGATGATATAGGCTACGCCCATCTTAAATACTGTTTTTTAAACTTGCCCTTCAAATTATGGTTCTAACTAACAGTGAAAAAGCGGTGATTGAAAAGTGTTTCTTGGAAAAAAGATGGACTGGGGCAAGAATTTTGAGGGAATTTCCAGGAATAATTTGTAATGTTACGTCTGTGAATAGAATAATTAAAAAACTTAAAGCAACCGGTTCGACGGCACGGAAGCGTGGAAGTGGTCGGCCTAAAACAGCTTATACTCAAGACAATATAGCAATGATCGAAATGATGAGCCTATCTCAAGAGAATCGACCTGGGTCACACTGCTCTCAGAGGAAAATTGCAAGAAATCTAGGTATCAGTCGAAGCTCCATACAAAGAATGCAGAGAACAGTAGGATTTAAAACATTTAAAAGGATCCGTGTTTCAAGACGTGACAGCAATGTCAGAGCTAAAAGAAAAATTCATTGTAGAAAATTGCTTGATAAATTTTCGTCCAATGATGATGATAAAGTTTTTACAGATAAAAAAGATTTCATCATCGAGATTGCTCGAAACTCCCGGAACGATGTTGTTTATGATCAGCGTAAGAAAGACATTCCTCCATCGAGACTTTACCACCAGACAAGTTGGTTTTCCAAAAAAATCATGGTATAAGCAGATGTATCGTGGAATGGAAAGACGAAAATTCATTTCATTTCAGAAAATAAAAAAATTAATTCAGAAACCTATCTAAATTTCTTAGAGGAAAATCTTTTGCCTGATTGTCGGCGTCTGTATTATCGAAACTATTTCATACGCCAACAAGATGATGCTACAGCTCATACTAGCAACTTCACACAGGATTATCTACAACAGAATGTAGTCAGCTTCATTGGAAAAAACGACTGGCTCCCGCAATCACCTCCGCATTAGGAAAATTAATTAAGTAGAACAATATATTCAGAAGAAAAAATTAGAGGCATAATAAATGTGCTAAAATTCAATTAACTTTTTCATTGTTCCTTATCACATCAAAAGGGAAGAAATTTTCAATATCATTAGGAAATTTTATTTCATGTGTTTCTTACTCATTCCATTGGGCCTTCCATTCAAACTTGGGCAGTTTTCGCCTTGATTCTAATGAGTTTAAGATAAACTTTTGATGGTTGCCATATCCTATTCTTTCCTGACATGCCTTTGTTACTAGGTTCACTGCCCTTTCCACACTTTGACTGTGGCATGGAAAAGAAGCTATCTTCAGTGGCTTACATCGAGCCTGTAGTAGCTCATCGTCGCTAAAATTGTTTAGCAGCGGTGGAGGAGTAATGATCTCTTTGCCAATCGATAATCTCGGTGTAGTTAGTAGATTGGAAATTGAGGGTTCGAGGCAACACAAAGTTTCTGGTACCTGAAAATCCTGTTCTTGAAAGGATGATTTTCTGAATAGCTTGCTCCCTAATTTCCAGTCTCTTGTCAGTTACCATTGATATGAGTATATTTTCTGGGTGGGCAAAGTAGGCGTTATTCTTTAATACTGGTTCTGTGATTGATCTATGTTACCTTAAATTTACCTTAAAGCGCTTCTGCCTCAAGGGTGCGCTGCTCCCACGAAGTCCACTCAGCGCCTCCTGAGGCGGGGCCACGACGGGGTCGCCACCCTTCTTTTCTCTCGCTCCTGCCATACGATTTGGTCCCCTATTGAATTTGTGGGGGCTGGTCTGGCAGAGGAATACCCTGACACTGTGGGTTGGTCGGGTATGTTGGCTAAAAACATGTCCAAGTGTTTTTTAAAAGTATCTACTGGGACTGCACTTATATCTCTAAGGTACTGAGGCAAGGAGTTAAACAGGCGAGAACCCTGCCTAGAGATACTATTATATTGAAGGGTTTGAATCCTTCTCAGACTGTTTGGTGGGAGGTGATATTTTTTACACATTCTGCCAGTTCTTGTTAAGGTGGGCACAATTGGTTCAGTATTGGGGGCAACTAAAAGCCCTTCTAGAATTTTCCAGGTGTAGATTAGGATGTATCTCTCAAACCTTCTCTCTATGGAATAAAGGTTGAGGCCTCTAAGCCTATCCCAATAGTTTAATTTGTTTTTACTCACCTGTTGCCCATCAGGTTGTTTAATATACGAGGTAAAGGTTCTTTGTAGGCCCTCAATTTTTTGCAATTCATTCTGTTTGTGGGGAAACCATAATTGAGAGCAGTAGTCAATGCGTGGAAGGACAAGTGATTTCCACAGGGTAAGCATGGTCATACTGTCCCTAGTTCTGAATGTCCTCAGTATATATCCTATTAGTTGTTTGCATGATGAGGTTACTTTGTCAATGTGCCTGTTGAATGTTGCATCTTCAGATAATATAATCCCTAGATCCCTGACATGATCAGTTTGTGCAATATCTTTCCTGTGGGTCCAGTGTAGTTGAATTGTTCTTTCAGGTATTTATTTGGTCCATACTTAATTAGTTCAAATTTGTCTTCATTGAAGGCCATATTGTTTGCATCTGCCCATGCATATATAGTTTGTAGATCTTTTTGTAGCTCTACACAGTCTTCTTTTTCTGTAATTGGTCTTAGTATTCTGGTATCATCTGCGAATGACAGGAGAGAGCTTCCTAGGTTACAGTTTATATTGTTTAGCATTATAATGAATAGAATTGGTCCTAGTACTGTGCCTTGCGGCACTCCACTAATCACTTCTTTTTCTATAGATCTTGCTCCATTTACAGTTGTTATTTGTTTTCTGTCAGAGAGAAAGGCATGGATCCATTTTCCTACTTTTCCACAAATACCAAGTTCTTTTAGTTTATGGAATAATATACCATGGTCAACCTTGTCAAAAGCTTTTGCAAAGTCTAGATAGATGACATCAACATTGTGGTTTTCTCCCAAGTATTGTAGGATTATATTGCAATGGCATTAGGATGAGATTTTATCCAAAACCACTCTGGAGCACAGAACTGCATAATAATCTTAACTATATCTTGAAGGTTTTTATCGGGATTTGGCGTTGAGATATACAGGGTGTACATAAAGTCAGGATCTATTTTTGTGAAATAATTATTATTTTCTATTTTTCTTTTCAGAAGCCCTTAGAATGAATACAGAAGAGCGTGTGGCAATAGTAATTTGGCGAATCGAGGGAAAGAAATACAATGACATCAGAGAGAAGTTTAGAAGGAGATTTCATAAGCCGGGGCCAATAGACAAGACAATACGAAAATTGGTGAACAAATTTAAACGAACGGGATCTGTAAATGATGAAGCAAGATCAGGACGACCGTGTATGTCAGATCTTACCGTGAATGCAGTACGCGGAATTATCACTGAGGAGCCACGTACGTCCGTTCGTGCTGCATCACACAGACTCGGCCTCCCGACGTCATCTGTGCACAAAATTTTGAAAGTTAATTTGCAGAAGAAAAGCTATCATTTGCAGGTTTTACATGATTTACATGAGGAAGATTTCCCTCGACGAAGTGCTGTGTGTGCTGATCTCGTAGAACAAATCTGGAGTGATAATTTAATGGACAACATTCTCTTTAGTGATGAAGCCACTTTCCATACGTGTGGAAAAGTAAATCGCCATAACTGTCGAATTTGGGCAGATGAAAGACCGAATGATTTCGTCCAAAATTGGGAAAGAGACCCACCTAAAGTTAATGTCTGGATGGGTTTAACAAAATCTAAGGTTTATGGTCCTTTTTTCTTTGCTGAAGCTACAGTTACGGGGCTTATTTATCTGGACATGTTGCAGCAATTCCTTGAACCTCAGCTGATTGGGGATAGGATTGTTAGTACCGTCGTCTATCAACATGATGGTGCTCCTTGTTACTATGCCAAAATTGTTCAGGATTATCTAAATGGACGTTTTCCAAATCGCTGGATCGGACGCGGAAGCAACAGACCTTGGCCAGCGAGATCACCAGATTTAACCCCTTTAGATTTCTTTGCATGGGGCTTTATCAAATCGCACGTCTATCAGACGAGGATTACGAGTCTTGAAAACTTACGTACACGTATACGAACTGCTGCAGATAACATAACCCTGCAAATGCTCCAGAATGTGTTTAGAAATGCTGCGGAACGATTTGAGCTGTGCAGGGATACTGATGGGCGTCACGTCGAATCCTACTCTTAATTATTTAATAAATGTTACCACTTTATCATTTTATGACTGAATTCCATATAATTTCCAAGTGCTTCACAAAAATAGATCCTGACTTTATGTACACCCTGTATAATCGAAGGACCCCTGTTGGCTAGAGTTAGCCACCGAGCATGGTGAAGGGTACCTGGGGATCGAGTGGACAGATTTTGAGAAGTGTCTCCAGTTTGCACTGCCAGACACATATCATAGATATATCTTTGATCACTGCTTAGCTCCTTCACAACATTTGCTGAAATTTCTTTAATGTTCCCTTTACACTAGAATATTTGACTACCTCCAATTTTGTTAAATCTGTTTTCAGTTTATTCCCAATTGAACCCACAAAAGTATTTGGACCTGTTGTTTTACCATCAATGGCTTTGTTGACGTGTATAAAAGGCAGCTCGTTCAAATGCAAGAGGCACACCAACCACTGCACTGGTCTGTTAAGATGAATTTCAACCAGTTTTATGGCTTCACCAATTTTTCCTGTATTTACACAGGAGTACCATCACACAGTAAAGCTTTGATAGTACCTGTGTTGTTCGAGTCTGTAATAATAATCATCAACTCTTCTGATATGCAGCGAGCAGTTCCATTATCTGGTGTGACATGGTCTACATAGATGCTTCCAGGTTCTTTCACAATAACATAGTGTTCTTTTATCTTTCCACTTTTAGTTAATGTGTTATCTTTCCTTCCATCAAAGCCAAGGCACTCCATCTTTAGATTTTTGGATTTAGACCTAAATATACAGTATTTGTTTCATCCATGCGATTTCTTTCTCTTTCTAATTTCTTTGTCAAGCATGTTGGTGTGGTTAAGAATCCCCATATCTTTTAAAGCTGCATTGTCTATTGCAGCTGCAGCTCTACAACTTACACGATAACGATCTGCTGTTAATGCTAGGTTTTTATAGAAGTGCCTGTTCTGAATATTCTCAGTCAATTCTAAATCGGCCACATAATCTACATCCTGACTTTCTGAATCTACATCCATGTCGTCTTCGGTATTTTCTATAAATTCCGACGGTAAAACATTGGTGGCTTCAGTCATTTCTTCTGCTTTAAGTTTACGGTTTTGTGCTTCTTGGGCTCTTGTTAACTCTTTGTTGAACTAGCTATGCAATCAATTGGTCCTAACTGATTTTTTCTTTGTTTCTGACCCACAAAAGACTCCCATTCTGCCATTGGTATTTTATCCTTACACCTGCATGATTTCCTATCAATTCCCTTATCATAGCATTCACAAGAAGATATATTAAACATTTCATCATACTGAGCTACTTTTAAGGCAAAACTTTAATTTCTTCGATGTAACCGCACCTTGTTCAATTTTGAGGCTGCTTCTATTAGTTGACTGATTTTAAGATAGGTACCTTTGGTGGTAATCGTAGGAAAAGAAAATTTCATCCAAATGTCTTCAATATCTTTTACAACAACCCTGTAACAATCATTAGCAGTTGCTGATCCTTTTGATTTAGCTTCTTCACGACGGCGCACAAAAAGGTAGTCTCACAACATCTGCTTTTGAAGGAGTCATGGCTGCTGGGAATTCCGTAGGAAAGGTTGCATTTGAGACTTGCTTCTAGTAGTCATAGTTTATATTCAGAAGTAAATTCATCATCATATGTAATTTATAATTTATGATAATTCAAATTATAATTAAAGCAAATGCAAATTATTTCTATTTATCTAAAAAAATATATTATTTCTATTTATCTGAAACAAAAATATCAAGCATTAAACAAACAACTTATGTAACATATAACAACATTAAACATATGCAAATATGAAGGTAAAAAAGGGAGGAGGAGGGGCATGTGATAGGGGTAGTAGGGTAGCACATGCTTGATTTTTTTAATATTTTGTTAAGATGATAAAATGAAACTTCTCACATAGTGTACTTTTTAAGAAATAAAAATAATTTCCCATTTTCGACCCGGCCTACTGTGTAGGCTACACGGGAATTGCTTAACACCAAGGCAAAGGTAGGCTTGTGGCCTACTAGAAGGTTTACGGACCTGGGCTTCGAAGGATTGCTTTTGCAGGCGGACTGGCCTTACCGGCGAAAGGATGAGTGTTGAGGGTCGGTAGAGACTTGTTGAGAAGGGGGCCAACGGAAACTCCTGTAGCAGTGATGTTGCTTCTTGCAGGATGAAATTGTGGAGGGCCTTGATGATAGACTTCCTTATGCTCGACCGGAGCCTTGAAGGAACAGCGAGCCGCTCTCCGGCGAAGGCCGGAGAGCTGGTGGCGTGACGAGTGGTGCTACTGACGAAGGTGCGGAGAGTGAGACGTGACGACCAAAACGAGAAAACGGCAAGCGAGTGTGATTTGAGAAAGAACCGGCATTTTATAGTCTTTGGTGACGTCCTCTGGTGGTCGTTTCAGGAAATACCACAAAATCTGTTTCCTCTGTGGGCTTGTTTCATGCCCACGTGTATAGCCTTTATTTTGATTACATGATGTTTGAGAATGGCGGGGAAAGGAATTTTTGTCTGACCTCCACATATATATAATATGCGCCTCGGTGTAGTGGTTAGCGTCGCTGACTACGAATCCATCGGCCCAGGGATCGAAACCCGGTGACGGCAGCCGGCGCGCAGCAAAACCCAGCTGTTCATCCTTCCACACAATAAAGAAAGTGGTTGGTAGATAAATGGGTGGCCTAGTGGTTAAGACGCCGGGCTGCTGGTGGGGCGTGGTTCGGATTCCACGTTAAACTATAGGTCTAAGGTGGAGTGAAAATCTTGACCTTCGTCAGAATGAACAATTCGAGCGAAGCTAACCAAAGGTTATATAATATAATTATGATGTCTGTTCAAAAAGTATCCGGACAGTCAGTCTTTTTTTTTTTTTTTTCCCGCCTCTATTCGCCCGAACGCCTCATAATATAAAGTATATGAGTATATAACGTTATTCAGAAAAGAATACAAGTGAGAGTTTTACAATTTTTAGATAATTAATTGATATGACATTAATATATTCACAGTACTCTCACCTGAATACTCCCTTGAAAGAATGGAAACTTTTTAGACAATTTAATGGCATTTAGTTTATTACAAAAGTAGTGAAAATTACAAGTGATAGTAATAGTGATAACAAAAATAATAATAGCAGCAATAGTACTTATAAATGCAATATGAAGTTTGCAGAATGTTAAATAATTTTAAATTGATTTATTGTATATTTAGTAGAAAATAAATGATGCTTAATGAGAAAGTATAAAAAAAATAGATTACGAAATTAAAGGTGTTTGTTTAAATGAAATTAGGATAATTTAAATAGTTGGTTAATGTCTATATCACTGATAAAACCCCACTTTGGGTATACTGTCGACAAGCTGCTTCAAATGTTACTGCTAATCTAGTCCCATTCTTGGATTAGTTTCAAGTGTTGTACATCATTTGCTGACGAGTATTTGTCTCCTAACGCTTTTCATTTTTGGTCCACGACTGTTCATATATCTTCTCTTCAATTGAGTTCAGGTCGGGAGATTGAGGACAACTTGAAGCGATACCTTATTGCAGTCAAACCACCGCCTGGTCGCACGTACAGTGGCACCTATACCCATTCGGTCGACAAGATCCTAACATCGACACTTAAAAATCTAATCTAACCTAACCTAACTTAACCTAACCTATATGCGAACCTAACCCAATCTAACTCTCAATTTGTCGATAGAATGTCAAGTCGATCAGATGTCGTAATCGTGATGACACGTTATATAGAACATTATCTTGTTGGGATTTCCATTCATTACGATTGAAATGAGGATAGAATTTTTCCATAAAAAGATATAAAAGCATGTTGGATAAAGGTTTTAAAGTCTGAAAGTTCATTTTAGCGTGACAAAGACAGTTTCCCCAGTCTTACATAATGATATGCAACTCCACATCGTGATGTCTTGAAAATAAAGACATCATAGACACCACGATAATTGTCCTCAAGAACAAATGGTAAAGCTCATCAATGGAATGCTAGAACGTGTGCCAGTTTTATATAGTGCAAAAGGGAAAGCAAAACACACACACACACACACACACATATATATATATATATATTACTTATCGACTGTTATAATCAAATAAAATTGTCAATCCTCTGTATTTATATTAGAACGATGCAATCAGTGGGATAAATTTTCCCGTCCCTCCTCGCATAAATGCTGGAAATAATCCAAACACTTGTGAAAAAAAGTGAAATAGAATTTCGCTGGTGCACCTTGGGAGCCTCTGACATCATCTAACAAATCAATACGAGAGAGAGAGAGAGAGAGACCTAGACCTAAATTTGGAAAAATATGAGTGGCAGCGGTCGATTCTGTTGTATGATTGATGTGACGTGTTCCATCTGGGTTAATTAGAGTGAATTAAGGAGAGCAGTGACAAACTTTGTTGATATTTGGAGGAAGATTATTGGAAGTGAATGTAACTAAAAGTAAGGTTCATGACGTTGAAAGAGGAGGAGAGTCAGCATATAATAATGTGTTGAATGGATAAAATTCTGAGGTGAGAAAAAAGTTAAATATCTTGTTTTTACGCAGAAAGGAGCGGCCAAGGGCGAATGCCCGCAAAAACGCCCCTCCCCCCATAGAAGAAGAACCAAAATCAAGGTCCAGGGTTTACGAGATGCCTGGACACTGCGTTTTAAAGATTGGAGGTCATAGATAGGGGGAAAGACAAATTGAGGGAGGTTGTTCCAGAGTTGACCGGTTGAGTAGATGAAAGATTGAAAATACCGATTAACCCTTAAAGGAGGAGGTATGCAGTTAGTGTTCAGAAGAGCAGTGTGTTATAATAGCGATAGTAAAGAGAGAGTGAGGCAACATTGTGGCGAAGAGAGAGGGATTGAAGACAGTAAGAGGCGGGGATTGATGAGATGAAAAGCCTTTGAATCCACTCGGTCAAGTAGGGCTGTATGGATTGAGCCACACCACACACGAGAAGCGTACTCCATAAGGGGCGGACAAGACACCTGTACAGAGAGAGCAACTGAGTTGGGGTGAAGAAACTTCGGAGAGTATATATGATCTTTCCAGGAAGGATCACGAGAAAAGGAAACGCCAAGAATGTTAAGAGAAGAGGAAGGATTGAGTTGTGTATTGTTGAAGTTAAGGGGATAGTCGTGTGGAAGATTGTGTATGAGTAGACAGATGGAGGAGCAGAGTTTTTGAGGCATTGAAAGCCATAAGGTTTTCTCTGCCCCAATCAGAGAGCAGAAAGGTCAGGGGTCAGGTGTACCATTGCCGTCCTACGCGAAGAGGAACGCTTTGCGAAGCGGGTGGAGAATTGAAAAGTGGAATTATCGGCATAGTAATGGATCGGACAGGAAGTGCGATTTAATTAATAGGCCATTCATAAATAAAAGGAATAGAGTGGGTGACAGGACAGAACCCTGAGGAACACCATTGTTAATAGTTTTATAAGAAGAAGAGTGTCCATCTAAAACTGCATCTATAGATCAGCCAGAAAGGAAATCAAAGATGAAGGCACAGATAGAAGGATAAAAACCGAAGGAGGGCAGTTTGAAAATTAATGATTTATGCCAGACTCCATCAAAAGCTTTTGATATGTCTAGCGCAATAGAAAAGGTTTCACTAAAATCCTGAAAAGAGGATGACCAAGAGTCAGAGAGAGATGCAAGAAGATTGCCAGTAGAGCGTCCCTTGCGGAACCCATACTAATGATCTGAAAGAAGATTGAGGAGAGAAGTGTTTAAGAATCTTCCTATGAAGGATACGAGTAGATTCAAAAACTTTAGAAAGCAAGAAATCAAAGAAATTGGACGATAGTTGTAGGGTTGAGAACGGTCACTCTTCTTTGAGACAAACTGAATGAAAACGAACTTCCAGCAGGACGAGAAAGTACCAGATGAAAGGCAAAGACGAAAAAGTTTGCCTCGGCAGGGTGTAAGCACAGAAGCAAAGTTCTTGAGAACAAGAGGAAGAACACCATCATGACCGTACGCCTTCCGGGAGTTGAGTCCAGATAGGGCAGAAAAAACATCTTTGGAAGAGATTCTAATTTCCGACATAATTAAGTCGGAGGGAGGAGGAGATGGAGGAATAGCACCAGAATCGTCCATGATTGAGTTGGGAGGCGAAAGTTTGAGCAAAGAGTTCAGCTTTGTCAGAAGAAGACGGGCAACTGAGCCGTCGGAATGGGAAAGGAGTGGGAAAGAAGTAGTAGTAGTAAAGTTAAGTTTAATTGACGAAAGAGGTAGAAAATACAGTGAAAATTGAAAGTACACTGAAGCGAGAAAAGCAAGTCATGAGCGCTATTAAAAACCATGGTAGGAAGAAAGTGTTGAGTGTAGATGCAGAGAGGTTTATACGAAGGTGTATTGGTGCTAACACTGATGTACGAATGTTGAGATACTTGTTTGGCATCATAATAGTTGTCAGAAATGGGACCTGAGAGTGAGATGAATAATTTAAGTATGATTTGTATAAAATGGGTTTTGATTGTTTGAAAAATGAGGAGGTTTAAAGGCGTGGAGTGAAACAGTCATTGGAGATGAGAATGGAAGAAAGTATATTATGGTACGTTGGTAATGGTCATGTGGAGAAAATGAATAATGATAGAACTGTAAAAAGGTGTATGAGTGTGTAGGTGTATGATGATGATGATGATGATAGCGTAAAAGGTGGAATGATTTAATTGGTAAACGTGTGAATAAACGTAGGGTTAATATGGATGTGATACAAGAGTTAATAAGAAACAGGAAAGCGATTTGCGAGATGTGTAAATGGAAATTTTGTCTCGCCTCGCCTGACGAGTAACATTAAAGGTATATTCTCAGCTTTGTCATGGATCCCCCAATACCAATTTACACTGTTTCTTTAAATGAAACTAAAACACGGAAATGGAACGGAAAGGGTTTTGTGTGTGTGTGTGTGTGTGTGTGTTTTTCCACTATATTTTACCAAATTTCAGAAAGTTAGTGTACATTCTTCGTCGTGCAATGTTAACGTGAACAAAAAAATTTTGGATCACCCTGAAAATCAGGGACCCCAGCCTTCTTTAGTTAGCCTTATAAGGCTAACTAACGAAAATATCACGACTTAACCTAACCAGTCGTTAGGTCAACTGTACGCCCTTGACGATTGCTTGGGTTAAGTCTTGATATTTTGGTTAGTTAGCCTTATAAGACTAACTAACGCCTTTATAAGAAGGGTTCAACTGATATTTCATTTTAATTTACATAATACTAATTTCTTATATATTTAAAAAACTAGAGACTCTAAGAGAAGGCTCCAACTTCATTTTTAAACCAAGTAGGTTAAAGGATTCTTAAAATAAATTAATATTCAAAGAAAATTATGATTATTTTGTAATGGGTGAGGTATCGTACAAATTTAACCAGGAAATTGAATACGTTTAAATGATAAGTTATTTTAGTAAATTAACAAATAAGCCTACGTCTATTGTAAATATAAAAATAATTTATACCTAGGCTAGGTATAGAAACTAGGCCTACTATGAAAATCTTGCTTCTAACCTATAGGTTGGTCTAAATATATTTTGTATTTTAGTTTTTATATATTATATAGTTATTATTATGATAGTTAATTAGACTATAATAATATATGACCAGATCGTATAGAAAAACTATTTTTCACAACGTGAGACTGGACAAATTTTCCAGGCTGCTATATGCAAAATTGACCTAAGCCTAGATCAGTGATGGGTCAATATGCAGTAAATGCCATAGCCTGCATTTCTAGCAAGACATATTTTTCTAATGTAATTTGATGTGCTTTATTCAAATCTAACCTTCATTTGTTGTACAAATTTCTTAAAATATGATTAAAATGTAAATTTTTGTAACAAAATACATCACCCAATTGGATCGCGTATTTAGTGCAACAGCCAATGAGAGCGCTTGTTTCATTCATTACGTCGGGTTCGTATCGTATGACGTCTTAGTTTCTTCCAAGATGTCGATATGTGAAGGGTGTTCCATAACATATTTAAAGTGTAATTCTACATTGTTGGGTTAGGTTAGGTTCCGTTAGACTTTTCACTCCTAGACCCATGCAAAGGTGTTATGCTGGCTTTACCTCTCCCTGCGTAACAATATAATTATATGACCATGGCAGGATGTGACCTGGCATTTTGTTTTCTTGGCACAATCAGCTTTATCAGTACCTGAGTAGAAAACTTGGAAGAATTTGACCAACATGTCTGGTGGTTCCAATTCACCAGTTTTTATATATTCAAGAGTAATAGGGGAGGGTGGCTTTCTGGCAAATTGTTTGGACTGCATAATTGTTGACCGAAGAATCTTCGCTGCATCGAAGACAACAGATTTATCTGATGATCTTGATACTATTCGAAAGGCTTCATCTGGTGGTAAGGTTTGGCTAAATACTACCAGAACTTGTTTTTGACTTTTCAATCTTGATATTGTCTACAAAATGATCCTTCAGTTTTTCGCAAAAACGTCTAGCTGAAGCGTGTGGTGTGGTGTGGTGTGGTGTGGTCAGGTCATCAGGGGCATTTTCTACACAGAAATATTGTAGGTAACGTTGATGGAGTGATGCAAGATATTCTAGCTTAGGTTGTCTGATAACTGACATCTGGATGTATTTAGTAATATAATTCCATGCCTCTGACGTCGACTTCTGCTGTGCGCAGTTGGTCTCTGCAGAATCTTTCATTGAACGTCCCTTGTTGAAATACTCTTTTTACATTCATGGTGGTATTTAATTTCTTTGGAGTGGAAACTGATGCTTCCTAATTTTGCTTGCATAATCCGATCTCCAATCACTTCCGCAGCTTCTTTGACATTGTTCTCAGGATCACCATACTCGCATTGACCAAGTTTAAGTTATTTTCCTTTCTTTTTTCTACGCTCCTTGTCACAAAAAAATGCACTTGGTACTGAAAATTCCAGTTGAGGAAGATGTCGTGGCAGGAACAGCTGATCTAAGTAAAGGTTCAGAACAACTTTCTTAAGAAGCTCAACTTTATTGGACACCAAAGTAAAGACACTGTAGCATTTTCCGTGGTATCCTTCATAAGCAGCAGCAGATCCGGGCAACCTTTGACATATTGCCCAGTACTTAGATGCATTGGCGTTATGTTGCTTCAATCGTTGTTCTGCAATCTATTTGACTTTCATCCATGTTTGCTCGATGAATGGCCTTACAGGATTTTCCGATGCGCCAGGAACAGTATGCAAAATACACACAAGATTCTCCATCGTCACATCACCTGTGGAATAGACGAACAAAATAACAGTCGTTTGTCTGATTTTATCATCAGAAATTTGACTAAAATGTGCAGTAAGACACTTGAAATAAAAATCGTGCAAAATCTTTGAGGTTTTGCTCAATAATCAGGCAAATGAAAGTAAGTAAAGCAAAAACATCAGCAAAAACACTTTTTTTTTAAATTTACATCACCGCAGACATTTAAATATTATGCGATTTTTAAATGCGAATAGCTTTTATGAATATTGTAAAAGAATCGAGATCTGCGGTCAATGACTTTTCACGCAACGCAAGACTTTCATTTTCAGATGCCCCAAGGGGTGCTCCTATCAATTATATACTCAAATAAAATAGACCTATCTCCTCATCTACAGGATAAAGATCTTTGAGAGATCCTGGCTTCTGTTCAGAGGCTTTCACCATTAAAAATTTCTAGAGTTTCTCAATCGGATTGAGGTCAGGAGAGTTACCAGGCCATTCCAAAGAAAAAATTGGTTTTTATTAACTATTCAGATTCCAGAAGGGGCGCTATTCTGCTGGAACTCGAAATGTTCGTCTTCCTTTATTGTTCTTATACCATATTGTTTGAGGATGTTTAAACAGAAATGGGTATTCACGATGTTATCTTTTGGGCAAAACCAGTTCCTTTGTGTTCTGGGTGCTAAAAACATAAACCATAGTCTTTGGAAGGTATTTCGTGGTGGCAGTACAGTATTTACAATAATGTCGTTGAATTGGTCAATGGTTGAATTGAAACGACGTACAGATGATCTTCCCTAAATTGCGTGACATAGTTCTCGTCGCTGAACAAAACCTTGCATGGCATTGCTCAGCAGCCCAGTGAGAATATTTCTTTGTAAAAAGGAGATGCTGCTGCTTCTGGTTTTAACTTGTCAGTTTTTTGGCTTGTTTTCTCGCGATTAAATTACTCCCATTCTGTAGCTCCGCCGCCTAATGGTTCTACTGAGTGGAGAAAAGTGCTCCTCCTACAATTGGATGCTGTTAATGAAAGGTTTGACCTTTGCTTTCCTTCTAAGCGCATTATCATCGCGTCGAGTCGTTATTTGAGGCCTGCCGAGTCTTGTTTTTGATCTTACTGCTGAGTGTGATATTTGAAGTTGGAAGGCTACCCGCTTTTGATGACTATATATATATATATATATGATGAATAAAACCACGAAGGAAAGGAAACACAAAATGGTGCTCAAGCGCTTTCGCCTAATGACATCCTCAGGAACACTGAAGTACATAAAAAGGTTAAGCCTATATATAGGTTACAGAAAGAAAAAGAAAAAATAAATAACATACATACACACACACATATATATATATATATATATATGCATACATATCTATATATACAAATACATACATACATACATACATACATATATATACAATAAACAGAGAAGTAAAAATAAAAAATTAAAAATTAAAACCTTAAAGGATTACCAGTGAGGCGTACAGACTTGTAAGGAAAAATATCGATTTTTAGCACAAGATCAAATGGATTATAAAAATACAAATTTATACTGGAACTCTGCCCGGGTTTTAACACACTGCTGCCTATGGTCAGGTTTCGATATATCATATCATAGTAAAAAATAGCCCTACCAATAATTCAGGCATTATCTATAAAATTGGTTGTAAACAATGTGATTCCTTTTACATAGGTCAGACGGGAAAGGATTTGCACACACGTATAAAACAGCATCAATATTCCGTTAGAACAGGACAGTTGTCCAGTGCCCTTTTTGTCCATTTGTCAGAGTTAGCCCACTGTATTGATTGGAATAATGCTTCAGTTTTATTCCATTCAAGCAACATTGTTAATAGAAATATTCTTGAGTCTGCCATTATCCAACTTTCAAATAACTTCAACATAAGCAAAGGTCTTTTTCAACTCGATCCTGTTATTTTGAATTCCTTTAAAACAGATTTAGATAAGAAGGGTAAAACATTAAATCTTTGGTAAACTTGTCTTCTACTTTATAACTTTTAATTTGCATTTTATTTTTTTATATATATCGAAACCTGACCATAGGCAGCAGTGTGTTAAAACCCGGGCAGAGTTCCAGTATAAATTTGTATTTTTATAATCTATTTGATCTTGTGCTAAAAATCGATTAACTTTTAATTTGCATTTTTTTTTTTTTTTATATATATCGAAACCTGACCATAGCAGCAGCAGTGTGTTAAAACCGGGCAGAGTTCCAGTATAAATTTGTATTTTTATAATCTATTTGATCTTGTGCTAAAAATCGATATTTTTCCTTACAAATCTGTACGCCTCACTGGTAATCCTTTAAGGTTTTAATTTTTTATTTTTATTTTTACTTCTCTGTTATTGTATATATATGTATGTATGTATGTATGTATGTATTTGTATATATAGATATGTATGTATATATATATATATATATATATATATATATATATATATATGTGTGTGTGTATGTATGTTATTTATTTTTTCTTTTTTCTTTCTGTAACCTATATATAGGCTTAACCTTTTTATGTACTTCAGTGTTCCTGAGGATGTCATTAGACGAAAGCGCTTGAGCACCATTTGTGTTTCCTTTCCTTCGTGGTTTTATTCATCATAAATATTTTCACGTGTTACTTTCGTGAAATAATTTTCATATATATATATATATATATATATATATATATATATATATATATATATATATATATATCTATATATATATTATATTATAAATATATTATATAATGAAATTATAACAGCGGAACAAATAATGCACACAGTTGAAGATCTTTAGGTCTTCTTGAGACCAATTTTAGTCGGCTCTTTGAATTCCTTGCGGTGCTGAGCGACTGCGCGGTGAGGTACTGCTTTTGCGCTTCATCCTTCGTGATTGTGCTGTTAAAAGCCTTAATGAGCGCAACTCCTCTTTCTGCGCAATCGTTAACCACTGCCATCTTCTCTACACGTTCCTTCATTCCTTGGTAAGCTGGGTCTGTGTTCCAATCATTTGGTGTCTTGGACAGGAATGATTGCGCCTGTTCACTTCCGTGCTGCATGACGAGGTTGAAGAAGATTGCTGAACGTTTGGTGGCATAGAATTCCAAGGGATTGCTCGAGGAGAACGTTTTTCCGTCCACGCGCTTGAGTCCTTTTCATTTTTCGGGAACAGCTACGATGTTGTGAGCAATCCTCTCCTTCGTGGACGCGTGAACTCGAGGATCAAAGAGTGCCAAGGGATTAAGTGCTCAGAAATGAACCACAAATGGCGCTTCATCGCGGCAAATGCCGCGTCGTTCGTCTTTCCTGGGTGAGCTTTCAGCTGGCGCAAGAAAGTGAGGTCATTCAATGGAGCCATGTATGCAACACTGGCCTCGTTCCAGTAGCGGCCGTAAAGGAGCGTGATAAACAGGCTTAGTTCCTCGATGTTCCGTTTCTCGGTCTGAAGCAAGGTGAATTGATCTCTGAATAGGAACACCTTGAGCGTGTAAATGGCCTTGGCCATCCATCGCGCATGGTGCATGGCTCCAGGGCTTCGAATTCTCACAGGACCGTCAAGCTTCCCTCCCAAGAAAAGGAGGCATAGAAGCATCAGTTCATCATAGTCGTCCCGCTGGCTCTTCTTCTTGACAGCCTCTTTGCAGTAGGAGACCATTACCTTCCTCTGCTCTGCTGTTTCAATGAACAGGCTGTCGGGTGCACTCTCGAACTTGCTGCGATCAATGAAAACCCAGTGCTGCTTGAAGCGCTTGAATAGGCCAATTTCAGGTCCACTGGATGTTCCGAAACAAGCACCGAAGGCCGCAGCAAGGATGACTTCTACCACGTGGTGTCGGCAAGCGATCCACACCAGATCAATACCCAACTCCTTTTCAATGAGAGTACAAGCTCCAGCATGAAGTCCCGTGTTGGACGCAGTTGTATCAAAAACAAGACCTCGAACGTTGTCCCTCAAAGACAAGTCGTCCACAAGCTTCAGGCACGCCTGAGCCTGAGATGCTCCAGTTGCAGCAGCTACCATTGGAACTCCAAGGAGTTTCTCTTCCCCGTTACCGGTTACAAGCACAGCCACACGGTCCACCACCTCTAACCCATGGGAGATATCTGTAAGCAGCTTACTATCCCAGCGCAAGAGAAGGGGCTCATGGGTCTTGAAAGTGGCCTGATCTTCGCGGCACACCGCTTCACGTGTACATTGTCTCACGCGACGAATGGTGCTGCGTGAGATTGACACTTCGTCCAAGTTGTGCCCCAGCGATTTAATAGTTGCTGCGACCACTGCCATTCCTTTCCTGTCACTGATGTTGTGGCGATCCAAGGCTAAGGAAATGTCAGGCGTGATCACAGACTTCAATCGCTTAGGAGTGGAACGTTTTCGTGCTGACTCCTTAAAAACTACAGTATCTGAATCTGATGATTCAGATGTGCTTGAACTAGAAGCCTCCAGTTCTCCCTGGGACCATCTCGCATCCGCCTCGCGCTTGCCCTTCTCCTCTCGGTTCATCTCCGCCTCACACCGAATCCTTTTCCTCGTTTGTTGGTCAGCAATTTTCTTGTCAATCGGGCCAAAGCTGGAGGAAGTGGGATTATCGAGCTGAGCGACAAGGAAGTTCTTGTCCTCCTCATTCATCAGGTCTCGAGGGCGTCATGACGTGAAAGATCGAACACATCGTCAAGGTCTCCGCGAAATATGTCCTCCTTCATTCTGTAAGATGGGACATTCTTTGTGCGGTTTTTCTTCAGCCCCTTGTATTGCTCGTACAGTTTCAGGAGCTTCTTCTCAGCGTATCTGGTATCCGTCATTGGAACGTTTGCTTTTGTCCAAAACGGGATCAAAGCCTCAATGGTCATCACCGCATTGTTATATTCTGTCTTCCTCTCATCCAGATGGTGGAACATGAATTTCCGGAGGACTTGAAGCTTGGTAGGGAGTCCTGCCCTAGTTAACTTCTCCGCCTTCCCTAGTAACCACACCTCACTGCTAGACCGTGTTTTTGATTGCTTCGGCGGCATTTCTACATATTCCTACAAAAGAAGCCAAATTTAGTCATACTATAGTAATCAGTCATTAGTGAGACACGTCATGCATGATTGGGCGACCTCTTAACGACACCGTAGACCACCAACCATACTTCACACAGTTATTCACACTAAGTGTAGGAACAAAGGCAACAATGACCCAAAAGTGAAATCTCAGATGCTAAATTTTCCCTATGCTTGTGAACCACCCTAAATTATATATATATAATATGCATGTCTATGTTGCCTCGCTTTTCCGGAGATCTTTTGGTTTTCTGCCCATTTCTCGTGTAAGTTGAATTCATTAGGCTTACTGCAAGAGAGTTAAAAGAATAATTATGAATTTGTAGTACTTTCTTGCGTTAAATTAGCTTTTAAAATAGTTAAAATAAATATTAATCGTAAAAAGAAAATAATAGATATTTAAACAATTATTGTATATTCTATTAAGAATTAAGCTTTATATTTTGACATTATTTAAAAACTTCTCCTAAGGCAATATGCATGCCAGAAAGGTTAGGTTGGTTTTGTGTGTATCACCAATTTGACACTGACTGAATTTCAATCAGTTTATAAACTGCTTGATTTTACATAATGATTGTAATATAGGGGAGTGACCCGGCGTTGCCGGGGTGGATGTTGAACGCTATGACTATATATATATATATATAATATGCCCGATTAGGTTAATTGAATACCCGGTTAGGTTAGTTGTACGCCCTTGATGATTGGTTAGGTTAAGGCGTGATATTTTCGTTAAAGCTAACGAAAATACCACGACTTAACCAAACCAATCGTCAAGAGCGTACAGTTAACCTAATCGGGCATTCAGTTGACTTAACCGGGCATATATATGTATACGTAATGACGTAATAATTTTGATGACTTCATTTAATTTTTTAAAGTTAATTATTTAATTTATTAACACCCAGGTGCACAACCTCGGGACCTAATCAATGTGTGTGTGAAGTTTCATGTTTGTAACTGCTTCTACTTTGGAGTTATGGCTGGAACACACACACACACACACACACACACACACACACACACACACACACAGGAAATTTAGGAAAACTGATATTCTTATTATTATTTTTACATTTTGTAATTATATACGAAAGTATGTAGCTTTTTCTTAATTTGGTATTTCAATTAAAATTCTGTCCCATATTACATACTACTTGCAAAAAATTAATTGATTTGCTTTTGTTTTAGGTCGAAGGCGTCGTCAAAACGAGACAGAGTGCATAAATTTTCTTTTCAAACGTTGTGTATTTTGGTAACGTGGCATCTCGGCGATATGAGCTCGGCGCCATCTGTTTTTATGTTTTTATTTATATTTCAGTGGTAAATAATTATGATTTAACCCGCTTAATATGTAGCTATTTTGGATTTGATTGTTTAATGGGACTGTTCAACTGCCTTTGCAACGGCTAAGGTCATATGAGGGAGAGGAACTTTAGCTTTACGTGGAACCCGAACCACGGGTCTCTACATCATCTAAACACGGAGGACGGTCACCCATCCATCTACGACCCAGACTGAATGTCGCTTAATCGAATGCCTTTACACAGATGGAAATCGGTGTTAAGGCATTGGTCATGGCATAGTCCCTATTTTGCATTAAACCAGATTTGGCTGGATTGGATTTAGGTTTAGATTAGTCTTGAGTAAATATAAATTAATATGAATTTATCATCCCCAATGTGTGTGTGTGTGTGTGTGTGTGTGTGTGTATACACACTTTAGGTGAGTTTGAACAACGGTTCAGGATCGACCTGCGGTCAACCCCTCTGCAGCATCCCGTCTCATTTACGGGATTACACACACACACACACACACACACACACTCTCTCTCTCTCTCTCATAAAGATGTATACACTCCTTGAAGTTAAAAAATTTCCTTATATATTCACATATTTGATATCAATAAAGTTCACTGGAGCTGAAACCACTTTTATTTTATGGGAGAAATGGGCCGCAGATAGGGTAGGTCCTTTTTGTTTAGAGGCAAAAAGGTCTAGCGGCTAGCCTATCAGTACCCTATTTATAATGGCGGAATCCCGTTTGACGTTCGAACAGCGGAAGCAGATATTGAAGTGGTATTTCAAAACTGAAAATATAAGCGAGGTACAGGGATGTTGGATACGTGATTTTGCCACTACACCTCCTTCACATCTGACTATTTCAAGATTACCCGACAAATTTGAACGAGATGGCACTGTGCAAGACGTGTGCAAAGAACATTCAGGAAAACCTCGAACATCGACTTGTGAAGACAATAAGGAAAATGTTCTTCAAATGATCACCAATACGCCGAAAAAATCTGTCAGACAATGTTCGCGTGAGACTACAGTTAGCAAAACAAGTGTACACAGGATACTTAAATCTGCTAAGTTTAAGGCATATGTACCGCGACTACTGCACGCCATCAACGAGAACGATCCAGACCGACGAGTTGAATTTTGCCAGTGGTTCTCACGCAGATGTCTTGAAGATGAGCACTTTCCTGACGCAATTGTTATAGTCTGATGAAGCAACTTTTAAGCTAAACGGAACACTGAATCGGCATAACAGTATTTACTGGGCTTCCGAGAATACACACATTTCTGTGAAAAGGGCAGTGAACCGACCGGGAATGACAGTGTGGTGTGGAGTGTCATCCAGAGAACTTGTTGGCCCTTTTTATTCTATAGGACAGTCTATGAGCACCACTTCATTACCATTGCGCTGTGTGGGCATACCTCGATGCCCACTTACCTGGCAGATGGATTTGACGAATTGGAAGTAAGGAGTTTCCGCCCCCGATTACCCGATTTAACACCTTTAGATTTTTCTATGGGGTAAATTAAAGCATGAAGTGTACGCAAGAAATCCAAATACACTTGAAGAGCTCCGACATGAGATTGAAGAGGCTTGCAGAAATATTTCGCCGGAATCCTGTACAGTGTACACATGTATGTCGGTCTGTGTTTACGTCTTGCTCAGCAGTGCATAAATGCAAGAGGTGGACGTTTAACATTTTCATTAATAAACTACTTTATTAGCGAAAATGTTAGATGTCTATCTCTTGCATTTATGCACTGCTGAGCATAAATGTGAGCATATTGTAAGCTTGCAAACTCCAAGAATGATTGGTTGTCCTCTATTCAATTTGTTATATTGAGTTAGATTGAAGAAACAAGAATAAAGACCAGTAACTAAGCCAAATCGACAAATAAAATCGTTTGAATCCTTTATCCGAGCTCATGTTCAGTTTATTATAACTGGTTAAATATTGGTGATCCAATTTAGAGATGCAGGCGGTCTATTCTATTGGCGAAACGGTGCCACAATACCTCTATCGGGATAGTTGACGATAAATGTTTTGATATACCTTCTCTCGTATCTACGCTTTCGATAGCGCTCGTAACACTGGGGAAAACTGTTTTCTTATAAGGGGCTGTTCAAGTATTACGTAACGCGAAGAAAAGGACTTTTTAACCCACTCCCAAGTACCCCTATGTAACACTTGATAACGTTCTGGAGACTACCCCTCCCCTTCCTCAGTTTTCCAGCGTTACGTAATACGATGAATCTTTACCCACTTCCATGCAATGCATAATAATTACAGAGAAACCTTTTCCTGGATCTGGTTTAGAAGTGGTAAATAGTGTTATGAAGATGAAGCATTTATTCCGAGTTCTTTTGAAAACTTTAAGGCCGGTCGCACGCAGGATCATCACGGTCGCTGCAGTTGGGGGCTCTCATTCTGTCACTTTAAAATCACACGCGACTTGATTCGTCACGACTCAAGTCGTCAGTCGCAAGACGATCCCCTAAGCGAAGTGAAAACACTGAGATCGGCTGTACGAATCCCGATGGTGATAGTGATTCGTTGACCTGAGCGCTGTGCCAATTTTTGGCACTCTTGACTGATTATCTACACTTTCCTATAGTAGCATCCTTCAATTTAAGAAGAATTTAGTTTTATATGTGTGCGCGCGTGTATGCGGGCATAGGCATTACAAACGTCTGAATGTATATGGTACTTACTTAAATAAGAGAAATTTGTTTGTTTGTTTTGTTTGTTTGTTTGTTTGTGTGTTCAAGGATTTTTTTTTATACTTTTTGTTTGAGGATTTAAGTCGTTTGTTTATCTTTAACTTGTTTATTCCTCGATAGAGAAAAATGCGTCTTTTCTTTCTTTATCTCGGTCTGCTTGACTGTACTGTTAGTCTATCTATCGGCTTGTCTACATGTTTGTCTGTGTTAAGTGTATCTGTCTGTTTACGCGCGTTTATATACACCTGTCTATCGGTTTGCCTGTTTGGCTATGTTGCCTTTCTCTCTGTTTGTGTGTTAGTTTATGTATACCCTTGGTTGTCTATATATTTCTATGTATTTGTTTGTGTATCTGTTTACTGCCTGTATTTGATTTGTAGAACACACACACACACACACACACACACACCTTTGGTTTGCTTCCGTTCGATTTGTTAATTCTGACGAAGGTAAAGCGTTTCACTCCACCTTAGACCTACAATTTAACGTGGAATCCGATCCACGCTCCACCAGCAACCTAGCGTCTTAACCACTAGTCCATCCAGGGTACCCATTTATCTACCAACCACTTTCTTTATTATGTGGAAGGATGAGCAATTGGTTTTTGCTGCGCGCCGTCTGCCGTCACTGGGTCTCGATCCCGAGGCCGATGGATTCGTAGTCAGCGAGGCTAACCACTACACCACCGAGGCGCTTTATATATATATAATATATATATATATATATATATATATATATATATGGTGTCCCAAAAGAAATGTCCCTAATTTTACTTGCCCGTTATTTGGTAATGTATTTATATTTTATTATTACGGTTTCTTCTTCAGAAAGGTAACCTATTGGGGTTTTTTATTCCGCATATTCCTATACATTTTTAATCTTCCATTGCTTAATAACTAATAAATATTGTGTATTGAAACCGTTCTTTCGCCATTTTATACTTAAATAACTTTTCCTAATTTCGTAGAAATTAGGAAAAGACACCACTACCACTAGACTTGCCACAATTAATTAGTTTGTAATAACTGCATTACCCCAGATTCAGTGGTTTCAGCAGGATGGAGCACCTCCACACACTGCTTGTGAAACTCGAAACTTTTTGAGGAAACATTTTTTCGGGTGACTTAATCTCCTTTCATGAGCCAGTAGAATAGCCCCCATACTCATCTGACCTCTCGCATCACCTGACTTTTTTTGTGGGGTTACGTAAAAGACAGGATCTATCCTACCAAGCTTAAGGCATTTGAAGATCTAAAGATCGAAGTGTATGAGGTAATCAACAATATCCCAGCTGAACTATTTCCAAAAATTGTCAAACATTTGGGTAACGTTGAATATTGTATTAGAAAAAATGGCGACCACACTGAACATGGTTAATTAAGGTTAAACTCCTGCGTATTGTGGTCTTTGTGTCTAGATTCTTTTTCTTTACCTTAGAACACTTGTTTAGTCACCTGGTGTGTGTGTGTGTGTGTGTGTATATATATATATATATATATATTATATATATATGCAGTAAAATCACAGAATAACACTTGATCTTATTAATAAGCAAACAACACAGGGAAAAGTGTTTCCCTTTGGTTGTTTGCTTATATATATATATATATCTCACACACACACACACACACACACAGCTTTCGCAGTCCAACGATGGTCTTAACCCTGAAGAGGAATATAGCGTGTTTGAATCCTCAATTAACCCATGCCAAAGGAAACGGGCGCAAAGGGGTTCGGAACTTCGGGTCCCAATGCCTCCCAGTCAACGTCTGTCAGGGAAGCGAAGAGGTCGCAACCTCATCCCTCTTGTTTTCATTCGTTGATTTGCTTACCTTTCTCGTCTCTATCGTGTTCGAAAGCACGGCGCAAACAGTGCTTGCATGCAAGACTTCAAAAGCGTTTTAAGTGTTTCAAAAGTGTTTACATAGTGCTTCAAAATGATCCTTCCCAATTATATTATATATATATAGGGTGATCCGGAAGTCCTGCCTCATTTTCGTGAATATTCAATAGCCCTCCCCCCCATGATGCAGGACTTTTGGACAACCCTATATATATATATATATATATATATATATATTGTGGTTAGCGCCTCGGTGGTGGTGTGGTTAGCGTCGCTGACTACGAATCCATCGGCTCCGGGATCGAGACCCGGTGACGGCAGACGACAGCAAAACCAGCTGTTCATCCTTCCACACAAAGAAATTGGTTGGTAAATAAATGGGTAGCCTAGTGGTTAGGACGCTGGGCTGCTGTTGGGGCGTGGTTCGGATTCCACGTT
Organism: Bathynomus jamesi; assembly: GCA_023014485.1. Taxonomy (NCBI): domain Eukaryota; kingdom Metazoa; phylum Arthropoda; class Malacostraca; order Isopoda; family Cirolanidae; genus Bathynomus; species Bathynomus jamesi. Next base: position 123,214 of record JAJOZX010006745.1, read on the forward strand.
AAACTGTAGGTCTAAGGGGGGTGACAAGTTTGACCTTGGTCAAAATGAACAATTCGAGCAGAAGCAAACCAAGGTTATATAATAGAATGCCCGCTGCGCCTTGCGCGACGAAAGCCCCCTGAAACAACTTAAAGGTAGGGGGTGTGTTACTAAAACTTCCCCTGGTTCTCCCATAATATGTATACTGTACTAAATTCGGTGCAGATTACCCTACCCGTTTAGTCGTGTTATAAACGAACATAGAATAAAACACACATAATCTTCCTCCTCATATATTATATATATATATATGATAGTTATGCTGATATTTATATAAGGTTTAACACATTGTTTGCGACATCACGCCATATTGGCATGACACATCGTGGCGTTGCATAAAAATCAAACGCAGTGCAGACAGGAAAAATTTGTATTTTAGTACTAATTTTCTCTTCCAAATCATTCTCATTGCCCGCACAAATGAAAAAATCTCTCTCTCTCTCTCTCTCTCTCTCTATATATATATATACGTTTTTTATTAAACAACTAAACTTTTATATATAAAATAGGCTAAAGTCTTACATTATTGGCAAAGGTTGTTTTTTTGATATCCAATTTCGCCAAATGAAAATAAACATATATATATATATATGCGTAAGAGGCGGGGCTACTAGCATGACATTCGTATGAAGAGAGAGCAACGCACGGAACTTTCACGAAGTTATATGTACAGTATATATAAACATAAACAGTTTCGAAACGCCGCTAAAAATTTACTAAAAAAAAAATACTCCATATTCTAGTTTAAATCTAGAACTTGGCAGCAAATCTTCCTGAATAACAATTTTACTTGTTCACGTTACGCATGCGCAATATTCAATAACCTACAAGGTTATCGGTAATATCTGAAAGCATTCTTACAACTGCATCACTCGGGTATGTTATCCTTTTTTCATTGGAAATTGATTTTAGGTTACCACTTTTTCATTCTTTGCTTAACTACAGTAGAAGAGTTACGTTTAGAGAATGTTTCCAGTCTAATCGTGGTTTGTAAATGCTTTTTATAAACATTATTAGTTTTTTATATCATGTATCGAAATAATGAGTGCCTTCAACTCTCTTTACGGGTGGAGTCAACTGATTTTTTCACATGCAATGGCTCCATTACGGCAGATACCAGTTAAGATATTCGCATAAAGATCGTGACTTTACGAGAAGAAGATATACTATTAGAGGAATTGCTAAAAACTTAGATATTTCTGTAAAAGAGGCGTGGAACACTATCAAACGCCATCTTCAAACAGGGTCGGCTAAAGACGAACAACGAAAAGGAAGGCCAAGAAAAACGATAAAATCTTATCATCATTGCTTGAAGGTTACGTGCCTAAAAGATAAGACAGTTGAATCGCAGTTTGCAGCAGGACTTTAATACCCAGACCAGGTGAAGTCCAAGGGGGGTGAAAATGCACGAGATCATGCCCACTGTATGTCGATTGGCTGGGCGAGGGTTCTGTCGACAGGAGTCAAAATTTGACCTTTTTGGTTCTAAAAGAAGACCGTACGTACTATGGCAACAGGGTGAGAGATATAATATGTATTAAACCAACAATAAGCATGGTCGGGGATCTATCAATGTTTGGAGGTCCATAAGTTCATCTGGAGTTTGGCTCCCTTGTGAAAGTCGATGGTACTTTAACTAAAGAGAAGTATAAGCAAATTATTCAACTGCATGCTGTGCCAGGTGCAATGGAAAGCGTTTGAGTGGACAACTGTTCCTCTTCCAACAAGATAACGACCCCAAACACGCGGCACGGATTGCAAAAAATTTGAAGGGGAAGGAGGACGCTGGAGAACGAAACATCGAATGGCCAACAAAGCCCAAACATGAATCCAGTTGAAGCTATCATATATGGGACTATGAAAGGCTGAGAAGGACAAACTGAAGCCATCTAATATTGAACAATTGTAGAAAGACTTGCTGAATATTTGCATGAATATTCCGTCATCATTGGTAAAGAAATACACTGACATTATCAACAGAGTCGAAGCTGTTATAAAGGCAAAAGTGGTACACAATAAATACCGACATATACATCTGATCTGTGTAATACTTCACTAAAATAATATATTTGTACTTGTTTTGTACTCTAGTGCAGGGGTCGGGAACCTGCGGCTCATCGAAGCTTTGAGTGCGGCTCGCACCCAGCCATCATAAAAAATACTCTCTAAATTTTCAAGAAGCCGAATGAAAAAAAATTGGGCTACCAGATGCTAAGCCTTTTCGGATCAACGTACAATTGCGAGGAAGTGTTGAGTACCACGACAATTATAAAAAATCGCTACAGGAACAGAATTATAGAAGAATCTCCTAAATGCTTGCGCCATCCTGAAAGAGACATCCTACAAGCCAAATGTTGACAAAATTCTGAAAAACAAACGGCAGCAAGTGTCTCATTAAATTGTTAAAACGAATAATGTAATAATTTGCAGATAAATACCTAACTTGACAACACTTATTGACACACTGTTGAGGTATTTCCTGTATTTTCTTAAATTGAAGGTTTTGTGGCTTGTTGAAATGTAATATCACTTCAGTGTGACTTCATGCTACTGAAAAGGTTCCCGACCCCTGCTCTAGTGCCTCGTTCAAAATATGCGACCGATGATGATTATAAATACTCGTATTGGGTCATTCCATGTCAGTTCAACGGAATTTTGGGTCGAAAAAACGTGACCATCACTTTTTTTAAAAATTTGGCACACTTATAGATCTCGGTGAGAAAAACAGAATGGCACTTGTTTCAACACTCTAGGTCATATGGTTCTGGAGATATGGCCATTCGAATTCTGTAAAAAAAGGTCAATTTTTCAACATGAAATATATCAGCTCCTATTGCACTTACAGAGACCATTTGAACACTATTTTAAAGATTTTAAGCAGATCTACAATTCTGTTTCTATTCATATTTTACCTCAGTGATCAAAAGAAAGTTAATCTTATTTTTGACCTTGTGTAGGTCATTTGATGTCACAACCGATTTTTTTATCCTTTCACCCAATTTTGGGTACACATGTCTACCTTAACCTAGAACAAGATTTTTAGTGTTGATTAGGTTGGTATAGACGCTACAGCCATTTCAGTGGACCATACCTACCTCCATTTTGACCAAGTACCTTTTTCCACCAAACTTTGGAGCGCCGTTTCTTTGGAACTGTTTGAGCTAGTGTTGAGAAAAATACCATTAGATTTGTCTCACTGAGATCTATAATGTCAGCTATTTTGAAGACAATTTGCCTTTTAATATGTATATTAAAATAACCTATTCCTTTATTTTTCCCAATTGAGTTATAAGAACCGATTCTTGTCTAGCTGGGTGAAACCATGAAAAAAGGGGCATCAACATAACTTTATATTTAAAAAAGGCAGTTATTAGGTATTTACTATATATTTTATGGAAGCCATTATTGTTACATTTATAATAATAATAAAGTATTTGTATACGCCTTTCAAGGTAATTATTTATCCTACCAAAGATTTGACCTTAGACAAAAACTGAGATCATTTTCAACAGCAAACAGTAAGAAAGAAAAACCTATAACACTGTGTAACACTGATTCTGTTTATATAGAATTTTTTGTTTTTATATGCATTTGTGGGCGCTGAGTCCAAATCTGGCCTTGATTTGTATGTATCATAAATGGTTTCAGAGATAATCCATTTTTCATGTTTTACCAGTATAATGTTGTTATGGGCGCAGCAATATCAGAATAATCAGGAATTGTTGAGAGCAATCCGGATGTTCGTTGACAGTTTCTTGCTCTAGAAATTGCCCGAAACTTCCACTGTGCTATATAAAGAAGAGCGCAGAGTCTGAGAAGTCAGTAAGTGTGGGCACACAAAGAAAGCAAGTTGTTTGTCTGATGGTTACCAGCACTGAGGTACTGTGTGTCTGTGCTTCTCTGTGCTGACGATTTGAGTGTTATCGATCCTTTTTTATTGCGAACATTATTTCAGTGTTGTGAATACATCTTTTTTCTGGAATCTGGAATCTGTTGCAGATTTAATAACTCTTCTCTATATCTGCAGGTTATGATTAATGTAGTACAGTTTGGTAAAGAGAGTGGCAACTAGAGCTTGTAAGCACTCGCCGGATATATTCTGCTACGTTTGTGGGTATTACATAGGCCCCAAGCAAGTATCGCACAAGATTGTGAAAGGCACCAAGTTCTGGATCGCGTATCGGCTCTATTTTTGTATGCCTATGGTGACCAAGATAAGCCCTGGGCACCCCATGTGATCTGTGGAAGCTGCCGCTCCACACTTGAAGGGTGGCTGCGGGGAGTACGCAAGGCAATGCCCTTTGTGGTACCCAGAATATGGAGAGAACCAGAGAGCCACCACGACGATTGCTACTACTGCATGGTAGATGTTTCTAAGTACAGGAAAGTTAAAGGAAGGCAGGCTCTTCAGTATCCAAGCATAGCGTCGTCCATAGCTTCTGTACCACATGGCGAAGGTTTTCCAATACCATGTCCACCAGAACAGGTATCTATCCATTACTTTACATTCTGTATTATAGACTGTGGGTCATTGTGTCGATTTTTCTTAGTGCTGATGCTCTTCTACATATATACTATGCCTATATTTTGTTTCTTTGCTTTGCAGGTTGAAAATGAGGATGCAGCTAGCTCGTCTGAGATGTCGGCTGGTGAGGAGTCATGATGAAGAATATACAGTAACTTTCAGTACAAACCCTCATTTCCCAAATCAGAGGGAATTGGACGACTTAATTAGAGATTTGGGTCTGACGAAATCAGGGTCTGAGCTTCTGACCTCCAGACTCAGTGGAATTTGCTTGGAGAAGACTGCAAGAGCACTGTATACCGAAAGCGGCATGAAGAGTTTGCAAGGTTCTACGATGTCAATGGCTCTCTCTGTTATTGCAGCGAGGTTAATGGTCTATTCACAGCTATTGGGTTAACACATATACCCTCAGAGTGGCGCCTGTTTATTGACAGTTCAACTCGGAGTTTAAAAGCTGTTCTACTCCACAATGGGAACAAATATCCATCTGTACCAGTTGCACATTCTGTTCAAATGAAAGAGGACTATGAAATTGTCAAACAACTGTTCACTCAAATCAGGTATGAACAATATAACTGGGACGTGTGTGGTGATTTCAAAATGATTGGTTTCCTGTTAGGTTTACAAGGAGGGTTTACTAAATATTCATGTTTTCTTTGCCTGTGGGATAGCAGGGCTTCAACTGAGCACTATAAAACAGTTCAGTGGCCTCCACGTGAAGGACTGCAACCAGGAAAGTACAATGTACTCAGGGAACCTCTTGTGAAGCCTTACAGTTCTGATACCACCTCTCCATATTAAGTTGGGTCTAATTAAGCAGTTTGTAACTGCGTTAGATTTTGGAGGGGAAGTTTTCCAACAGATTCGGGTCATATTCCCTAAACTCTGAGGCCAAAGTCAAGGCTGGCATCTTTGTAGGACCACAAGTCAAGGCGCTGTTGAATTCAAAGAACCTTGAAGCCAAGATGACTCCGATCGAAAAAGAGGCTTGGTGTGCTTTCCGTGATGTGGTTCGTGGGTTTTTAGGCAACCATAAAGCACCAAACTATAAGGAGTTAGTGTCAAACTTGATTAAGTGCTATGGCAAAATGGGGTGCCGTATGTCTTTAAAATTACACTATCTGCATTCGCATTTAAACTTTTTTCGTGATAACCTGGGCCACGTAAGTGAAGAACATGGCGAAAGATTCCATCAAGATATTCAAACGATGGAGAAAAGGTACCAGGGCCATTGGGATGCTTCCATGATGGGAGACTACCAAAGCTGGGCACAAACCGTTAATCCGTTAATCGTTAATTAACGAAGTTAACTTTTTCGTTAACGATTTAACTTTTAAGTTAACTTTGAAAATCATTATCGGACTAATTAACTTCCGTTACATTTAACTTCCGTTAACTCAAGTCCGTTAACCCAAAAAATTCATAAATAAACGTTTAAAAGTTTCTATTATTTTCAGTGCTGAGTAGGTGCGCAATTAATCCGCCACTGTTAATAGTGATGAACGAATTTCCATTTCCGCAGTGCAAAATCAGGCGATATATTTGTTTCCGTCGCCACAATTTGTGTCTTACCAAATATGGTAGTTATTTATGGCATTGGTTTGAGCAAAACATGGTCGACTGTAAAATCAGGCGGAAAGATTTGCCATTTGAGTTGAATGTTTCAACTTCTTTCAAGAAATATCACGAGCATTTTAAGGCACTTTCAATAATATATATGTAACAATTACAACAAATAACTACATTCGTTTCATTTGCAGTCTGTCTCTTGCGCAATATGTTTGTGCTAGTGAATATTTAAAAATAATCGTTGTCAAGTAAGTCATGTATATTTATAATATGTCTGTGAGTACCTTATTAGTAGTCTCCTGATACATTTCAAGAACCATAAAACTGATCAGGTAAGATTTCAATTCTCATGTCACTTTGATGACATAAATTAAGTCAATTGATGTCTTACAATGGGAGCGTTTTCACCTTAACCCTTTATGTCCTGGCGGTACTTCTAGGTACCACATCTTTAAAATCTCCATAATTATTTTTGTACCCGGTTGATCCTGCCGGTACTTTCAAGTCCCAATGTGAATTAGTTTCTTTATGAGATAATAGATGGCGTTGAGAAGTAAATGTGAGCGTGTGGCGCCAGAGGCTGTTTACTCTTTAGTATCTCTGCTGTGAAGACCGAAGAAATTTCAGTGCAATTACTTCCCGAATATTCTGTGCCATATCTGTTCCAAATAACAAAGGTAAGGGTTATTTTATTTTTTATCTTGTTCTTGAAATGTTCAAGAATGCTTCAAACAATTGTTGTTCTTGTTTATTATTTTTAAGTGTGAAATAATAAAGGATTTATTGAGTCAACTTCTAAGTACCAACAGGACAAAAGGGGCATAAGTCTACATCGTTTTCTTTGGTTTTCTTTCAATTTTATGGATGACTATTTTAATTTATGTGGAAATATTTGAACTTGAACTCATGTGTTTACACAAGATGCTGCCTTCTTGGGTGAGCAAGTGTTGGTGGACTTGTTCATCAAGTTCAACACAGCCATCCCCTCCAGTGCTGCAGTGGAGCGTTTGTTTTCTATGGGCAAGGACATCTTGAGGGCCAAGAGATCATCCCTGTCTGATGAAAACTTTGATATGCTAATTTTCATGAAGGGCAACATGCATCTCATGGACAAAATGGAGAACGAGAAGAAGAGGGAAAATTAAATTATATATATATTGTGTTTTTCATTTTTTTTATAATAAAAGTTAACGTTAACGGTTTATCGGTAACTTCCGTTATATGTTTAACGAATTAACGGATTAACGGTTAACGAAGTTAACTTTTTGGTTAACGGTGCCCACCACTGGAGACTACGTATGGTCGCTGATCAGAAAGGATAAGAATGTTCATACGCGGAAGTCGCGTTCTTCAGTGCATTTTTAAGGAACGCACACTGCATAACGAGGCTTGTTATTCTCTTATCGGTTCTCCTCATGATATATATTATAATTATATCCTTTGCACCATTTTGGGTTTGTCAAACAATTTTGGCTCAATAAACATTAATTTCCAATAGTGTTTTTATTTTCAGAAAATATTTGTTAGCCTTCTTTATATACTTTGCCATATGAAAAGTGTGATAACCTATATTTTTGAAACGGTTGATGATAGAGCAAAACCAATATCATTTTTGGAATCAGCGCCCCGAAATCATAAAGAAACGACAGAAAAATCACAATAAACAGAAATTTTTTCAAATTGTGTTACCCAGTGTAATAAGAGACTTTAGTCCTGCCTAATAAGACTCAAATTTAAATAGGAATGCTAAGATACTAACCTAAATACAGAATATAATTAATAGATAATAAATGGTACAATAAACATAATGGTTTTAATAAACAATGATGATAAAAAATTTAAGTACCACTGAACTAACTTAGACATTTCATATGAAATATGTGTACCTAATATCAATGAAAAAAAAAACGCATCGATGAGGCAAAAACACTGGTTATTGCTGCCATCATGAGTTTGACATTCTGGTGCTTAGTGCAAATGCAGACAGAATGTGTTCCACTGGCACCTGGCAACACACATTCTTTTGGCCGAAGCCCTGCAAATTTTGAAAATCCTATTTTAATTGCTGGATGGTTTGTTTTAAAAAGCTCAAATGCTTCTTTTAGGTTGCATAAGATTAGCGATTTTTGTTTTCTTTCCCGCCTACCATCAGCTCCTTTTACAGAAACATAATCTTTCAACCCTGGCATTTGTCTACTCACATCTGGCGAATGACAGAAGTCAATTACTTTGGCACCAGTTTCACTATTCAGGCGTTTCCCCAAACGCGGATTAGGAGTTGAAAGCACTCCCTTCTCCCTCACCAAACTCTTTGCTTGCCTAGCCATGTAATCTGAACACTTAAATTCTTCTCTGATCTTTACTTGTAAGTTGTGTCAATCTTTTTGACACTTGATTAAATTTCTCTTAGTTGTTGAAGAATCTCCAGTTCTGTATCATCTGAGTCACTGCATGAAATTGGTTGTTTAGTTGCAAGTTCAAGCTTTCTTTTCACAACTCCTTCTACTTTCCTCAACTTTCTCTTTGCGTAACCAGCGCTGTCAGACAGTTTACATGGTTTTATTGGGGTCTCATCAAGTGTGGCCAATGAAGCATTGAATTTACTAAGCTCATACTCAGGCCGTTTCTAGCCATTAGGGGGCCCTAAGCAGTATACCCATTTGAGGCCCCACCCCTCCATCCACCAACTCACGCCTTACTACATCACCTCAGCACACACATACAAAAAATGGCTGTGTTAATAAAAAACAATTATGAAACAATTTTAATGAAACATTTATGTCCAAAACAACAAATATGTACTTTCAGAAGACAAACAGAAAAAATACTCTTCATGAAATTCCTGAAAATTAGCTTATACATTATTTAGAATAAATGACAGAACTATGTATAAAAAAATAATGCAATTATCAACTACCAAACAATTACTAACTCTACGATACAATCGTGTAATAGCTAACAGTTATACAGAACAGTTTGTATCTTCAAAATTTTTGCCTCCTAGATTTTTTCTGGGCGAAATCATCAATAACATCATCATATGAAATCTCCCTGCCAACGTCCTGGTTGATGCTTATGATGCCAAGGCCACTGAGGCGATCCTGCCCCATTGATGATCTGAGGTAGTTCTTGATTAGCTTCATCTTAGAGAAGCTCCTCTCGGCTGACGCTACTGTCACAGGTAGAGTGCAGGCAATTCTTAGTGCAACCCAGAGATTGGGGTATAGTTCCTCCAGTTGCTTCTGATGAATGAAGGAGAGAAGCTCCAATGCAGTCATGTTGTGTGAAGGTAAAGTCGGCAAGTTCTTAATTTCGAGGGCCAGTTCTCTTCCATCAATGTCAGAGTCAGCTCCAGAGCTCAGTATCTTAGAGAGCTTTTCACACTTGCAGGACAAGTCTTCCTTGTTCATTGTGGTGAAGTTTAGGAGAACCCCAAATATGCCCCTCACATCTAATGTTTTGAATCTCTCATTTATTGACCCGATGGCACAATCCACCACCACATTGAAAAATTTGACTTCCAGCCTCTTTAAGGCTTCTGTAAATGGTTCGTCAGGAGCTTCGTAAGCAAAGTGCTTTTTTGTGGATCTGAGCCTCTTCTCCTTCAGCACAGCCTCCACATTCATTTCCTCACATATGTCCCTAGCTACGACTTGTGCTGCAACAAAACCTGTGTTTCTGTAGCTGGTGAGTGAGTCTTTTGTTTTTGTGAGGAGGTTGACTGCCACATCAAACTGCATTGTAGGAGACTGCAGAAGTTTGCTCACATGGTTAACTGCATGAAGAATGTCATACCATACTACTGTGCAAATCTGAAAGCGATAAGACCCTACCTCTGCAAGTGCTTGTGCTTCAGTCCTGGCTATGGCATCTGTGGCATTGTTTCTGACTTCCAACAGGGCCTCTCTGATGTTGTGGCTCTGGTATCGCACAGCCTCAATGCTCTTAAGCCGGCTCTCCCACCTGGTTTCACTCCAAGACTTGAGTGTTATGTTCACGTGCTTCTTTAGGATTGTCCATCTCTGTGTAGCTGCTGCAAAAAGGTTGTACAATTTTTGTACGTTGCCAAAGAAGCTGATGGCATCTGTGGAAGCTTTAGCTGCATCAGCCACTACAAGATTCAGAGTGTGAGCCCCACATGGAACATAGAGTGCACGACAGTTCTTCTCTAATAACCTTGCCTGAACACCTTTGTTCTTGCCCTTCATGTTCGCTCCGTTGTCATATGACTGTCCTCTGCAGTCATCAAAGTGAATATTCAGTTCATCTAGTCTCTTCAGAATCAGAACTGATAAACCCAGGCCTGTACTTTCTGAAGCCTCAAGAAAGCCCAAGAAGTATTCTTTTATTTCTGGTACTTCACCCATTTTAACAGTTCTGATAATAATCGACATCTGTTCTTGGTGGCTTATGTCTGGAGTGCAGTCTAAAATGAGTGAGTAATATTTAGCTTGTTTTATTTCTGCAACAATGGCATCCAAGATCTTCCCACTAATGGACCCAATGAGCTCATTTTGAATGATGTTTCCTAGGTAACTTGAATGACTATATTGGCCACTTTCGACTCTGCTGATGTGTTGTTTCATCACTGGATCAAATTTGGCAAGCAGCTCAACCTCCTTCAAGAAGTTGCCATTGTCTCGATTGTACAATGTAGAGGAAGACCCCTGAAAGCAAGGTTTCTCTCTGCCAGTGATTGGATTATACTTACAAGACGTGTGAGAACATCTCGCCAGCGTCTTCGCTCTACCTCCATTAATGACATTTCAGTTTGGTCAATGGTCCTCCCAGTTTTTAGCCGCAGTTCCAGATCCTTCCATGTTGCCATGTTATCTGCATGTTCTGAACTATTTTCATGGCCTTTCAGAAGCGAACCAACGTTTATCCAGTCTGAAAGTCCATCCGTAATTAGTTTGTACGACTTCCTTGAAAACAACTTGGAGCAGAAGCAATAAAGAGCATCATTCCTTCTAGAGTACATCAGCCAGCTTCGCTTTATTTTTTCGCCATTAATTAATGTTCTGTACATGTAATGGTGATGAAATGGACTGATTTGAAATGGTCCTCGAGACACCAGATCTGTCTTCAAGACATCTGACAGGACAACTGGCCAGTCATACGGATCAAGCGGTGGAGCAGATCTTGGTTCTTGTTGCTCAGTAGAAATGCCTGTGTGTGGTGTTTGAAGCTGAACAGAAGATGGGCCACTTGTTGGTTCATCAGGCTCTACTTCTACTGGTGTTTGAGGTTGCATAGAGGATGGTCCTGCTGTTGGCTCATGATGCTCATCAGGCTTTGCTGAGGATGGCTTTTCCAAATATTTCAGTAGTGCTCCTGAGAAGAACATAATATTACATATTCTGTTAGATTTTGCTAAAATATTCTTTCTTATCTTGTTTGATAATTGATCTGTGTGAACAGAATTTGAGGTGATGTGATCCATTAAATTTCACATTTCGAAATATAAATATTACAGAGACTAGCTTACTCTACACGATTCCTGAGTACTTGCCTAGCTTGATGGTCTACCTAACCTAGTTGCCTGAACTGTAATCATAAGAATATAAAAGTGGCACATCTCACCTGTGCTACTGGAAAGTTTCTCCTCCTCTATTTTCTTCTTTTTCCGTTTTTCAGCTCCTGATGGATAATGTAGTTTCATTTTCCAAGATGCACGAAGTCACATCTAGTTAACAATAATCATGATAATGATGATCTACAGAAGCTAAGGCTAACAAAGACCCTAAGATCCACTCTAAGGTTAGCCCGAGAGAAAGGAAAGAGTAGGGGGTTAAGAGAAGAGAAGAGAATAAGGGGTTAAGGAGGAACACCTATCACTCGTGGGTTAACATTCATTCAGAAAAAGAGAAAAAAGACTCACCATCATCATCCGCCGGCCACTGCCGACAAGTCAGAAAAATAGTCAGAGAAAATAGGAGAGGGGTGAAAGATGAAAAGAAGTAAAATAGGAACGCTTACAAACCATGCAACACACTCTTAACTCACCGTCATACCATGCAAACTACAAACATGCAAGAAAAGAGTTACAGACATGCAAAGTAAGGAGAGGGAAAAAAAAAAAAGTAGGTAAAGTTAAACAAAAGTGGGTTAGTTTACGCTACGAGCTACATCTACGTTCGTGTTAGTCTAATTTTTTTTTTTTTTTATTGCTGGCATCACACGCTGGCATTATCGTCAACAGACTCATCCTCGACCACCACCACCAGAGCTCCTGTTGCTAATTGTTTTTTTTTATTTTAAACAACGTTAATATTTTAAAATGTCTGTCAAGACGGTTCTTAAACATATTAACGCTGGTAGAGTTCACGACGGCGCGGGAAGATTATTCCATTTATCAATTACTTTAAACGTAAAGAAGTTTTTAGCGATATTAGTAATGAAACGTCTGCCACGCAACTTAAATCCGTTATTACGAGTATTACTATTATCGAAAGTGAACAATTTGTCAAAATTTACGTTATCGATGTTATTAACGATTTTGAAAACTTCAATAAGCTCCCCCCTTAATCTCCTAGTTTCGAGTGAATACAGGTCTAACTCTTTAATCCTATCTTCATAAGGCTTGTTGCGCAATGACGGAATAGTTTCGTGGCACGACGCTGAACCCTTTCTAACCTATCAATATCCTCACGCAAGTACGGGCACCAAAACTGAACGGCATATTCTAAATGAGGCCTGACTAGGGACTTGTAAAGGGGCAATATAATATCCTTCGATTTAAATTCGAAATTACGCGCTATGAAGCCTAACATCCTATTAGCTTTTGCGCAAGACTCCAGGCACTGGTTCCTAACCTTTAAATCCTTAGATACGCGTACGCCTAAATCTACTTCCTCGTCAACGCTCGCTAACTCCCTATCATCCATCGTGTACGTGTAATTATTGTTGCGAGAACCTATATGCAAAACTTTACATTTGTCTACGTTAAATTGCATCTGCCACTTATCTGTCCACTCCATAATCCTATTTACATCGTCTTGGAGCCTATTTCTATCGTCCTCGTTAACAACCTTACCGCCTATTTTAGTATCGTCCGCGAATTTTGACACGTTACTAGTCAATCCTACATCTATGTCGTTAATGTAAATTACGAATAGCAATGGGCCTAACACTGAACCCTGTGGGACACCGCTACCTACATCTAACCACCCCGATTCACTACCATTAACTACGACCCTCTGTCTCCTAGCACGAAGCCATTCTTCTAACCAGTTAGCTACCTGACCGCGTATACCGTGCGCTTTGACCTTCGCAATTAGTCTCCTATGCGGAACTGTATCGAACGCCTTTTTAAAATCTAAATAAATAACGTCAGCCGCTCTATGCCTATCGTATTCGCGCACTATTTCGTTATAAAATTCTAACAAATTAGTTAAACAAGACCTATGGCGTCGAAACCCATGCTGACTACTATTAATCAAATCTCTACTTTCTAAGTGATCGATGATACGATCCCTAACTACGGATTCCAAAAGTTTACCGACAATTGACGTTAAGCTAATGGGCCTATAATTGCTAGCTACTGCGCGGTCGCCTTTTTTAAAAATAGGCGTGACGTTAGCTAATTTGAAGTCTTCAGGAATAATCCCCGTTTCGAGTGACTGATTAAAAATCTTCGTTAAGGGGCCTACGATAACGTCTTTCAAATCTTTCAAATGTCTGGGATAAAAAGCGTCAGGGCCTGGAGCCTTGCTAACTTTTAGCCTATCGATATAATGCGCAATCTCAGCCTCGTAAACAGTTATTTCATCCAAAATAATGATGATGATGATGATGATGATAATAATGTTTACAATACTAGAAAAATTAAGCATTTAGGAAAGCATAAGCATATAGTAAGAATAAAGTTAAATAATATAGAAACAAGATCTCACAATAGTTTTTTATACATAACGACCAAAACGTTTCGTTTGTCTCCGTTTTATCACATTTGTCTCATACAAAAACTTTAATTAATACGACATTAATAATAATAGTATTATTAACCAGCTATATTCCTATTCTTGCCCACTGAGCAGTGGCGGTTCCTCATATGGGCAATATGGGCAGCCGCACAGGGCGGCATTTGTGGAGGGGCGGCATGAGCGCCTGCAAAAAAAATAAAAATAAAAATAAGAATAAATAAATAAAGAAATAAATAAAAATAAAAAATAAAATAAAATAAATAATAAAAGATCAATAAATATATTTTTATTAATAAAAAACCATCTATTGCATTTTCCATAAACCTTCCCATAAAAGACCTAAACAATGCAAAATGCTTCCAGATTAATATTATTGGGAATAAGAATAAAGGCCCATACTTTAACATATGTAATGTTATTTTTCTGGGTTTGGTTAAATAGTGAAATGTATATTATTTATTACAGAACGAATCTTCACACTAAGCCACTAAGGTCTGTCAAATAACCGCAAATGGATAAGAAGAGGTCAAAGCTATCAGGTGCTCAGTTTAGAAAAAAGAGGAAAGAAGAAGAGGAGAAACGAGCAAAAGATAAAGGTATAGAGCTATGTCATCTACTCTTCACTGCTATATTGCACTGCTATTTTGTGATATAGCTTTCTGAGTCATTTGAAGTGTACTATTATGTATATAATTAGCCATTAACCAAGGAGGTTGTATTATTCATTTGTTTCCTATTCTAAAAGTTTAATAAATTGTGCTTAATAACATGTTAAATTAATTGTACTAGCCTATTCATGCATTGGTCTGTTATGTTCTATTTTACTATTTGCAGGGGCACTTTTGAAATATTTTGGAACACCCTCTGCCACTAGCCAGGATGAGAAGCCGTCTACTTCTGCCATTATTGAGGCTGAGGAGCCATCTACCTCCTCAGCCTCACATATGTCTCCACAAATGCAGTCTGATCCTGAGGATGAAGACCCATTTGCTTCTACTTCTCCCCGGCAGGACTCTTCAGGTGAGTTTGTGTGCACATATGTCTGTGAGTGTGTGCGTGTGTGTGTATGTGTATGTGTGTGCATCCCTGCAAAGCATTTTGCAAACAGTTATAAATTATAATGTTATTATCACTGGGTCTGGGTTACTGGGTATGTGTGGTGTTTCACCACCATAATTCCATAACACCACCACCATAACAAAGTGCTGTGAATAATGTGTTATCTAACTTAGGTGTGTATACTAATGAGTAATGCTCTTGTTCTTTCTATTAGAAATGCCTGGAGCAGAATCGCCTCCTGAGGATGAGTCTCTGTCCACCGACCCTGCTAACTGGCCTTCAGTTCTGACTGAGAGAATTCGGTCACAACTGGTTTCCAGGGGACCAAGTCAAGTACCATCTGACTTTGTATTCCCTAGAAACGACAGTGACGGAAGAAGTTTCCACCATCAATACTTCAGGAAGTCATTGGTTAGTGGGGAAAATATAACCAGAAGTTGGTTGGTCTATTCCTTAAAAAACAACAGCCTTTTCTGTTTCTGTTGTACATTATTTTCCAAGAGGAAAATAAATTTAACAAGTTTGGGACTCTCGGACTGGAAGCATGCAAGCTCATTGCTCACATCACATGACAACAGTTCAGAACACCTAAATTCTATGAAAATCTGGAAAGAACTGGCAGTGAGGATGAGAAAAGGGAGACCATTGACAAGCAGGAGATGGCACTTCTGGAGGCTGAGAAGTTGAGATGGAGAGCGGTGCTGACACGTCTCACTGCTATTGTGCATTCTCTGGCAGTTAGGAATTTGGCATTAAGGGGACATACAGAAAAATTGTTCTCACCATCAAATGGCAATTTTCTGAAAGAAGTTGAACTGATGGCACAATTTGATCCTATAATGCAAGAGCACATTAACCGTGTCCAAAAAGGGACCTCCAGTCACACCAGCTACCTCGGCCACCACATACAAAACGAACTCAGTGATTTGTCGAGCAGCAAGACCATTTCAGCAATGGTGAGCGACATCAAACAATCAAAGTTTTTTTCAATAATTCTAGATTGCACTCCAGATATCAGCCACACTGAACAGTTGTCAGTTGTGATTCGGGTTGTGTCACTGGAGGGGAAGCCCCATATAAAGGAACATTTCATGGGGTTTTGGAGGCAGAGGAGTCCACTGGTCAACATTTGGCATCTCTGATTCTGAAGAGACTGGAGGAGCTAAAAGTTCCTTTCATGGACTGTAGAGGACAATCATATGACAACGGGCCAACATGAGGGGAAAAAACAAGGGTGTTCAATCCAGGCTCCTAGAAATTAATCCCAGAGCTCTGTTTGTTCCATGTGGGGCTCATTCTCTGAATTTGCTTGTGGCCGATGCTGCTAAGGGATCTATTGATGCCACAAGTTACTTTGGCATCTTGCAGAAGCTTTACAACTTGTTTTCAGCCTCCACACAACGATGGGCCATTTTGAAAAAACATGTGAACATCACATTGAAGATGTGGTCTGATACAAGGTGGGAAAGCAAGATCAAGAGTGTGGAGCCCCTGAGATATCAGGCAGCTGCAGTGAGAGATGCACTGATCGAGGTGAGGGACCACACCAAAGACTCTGTAATAAAGGTCGAGGCTCAATCTCTGTCAGAGGAGGTTGGGTCATACCGCTTCGCCATTTGTTCAGTGGTGTGGCATGACCTGTTGTGCCAAATTCAGCATGTGAGCAAGCAGATGCAGTCTCCTAGCATGCACGTTGATGTTGCAGTAAATCTCCTAAAAAAAACAGAGAGAGGTCTCCGCAATTACAGGGCAACAGGTTTTGTGGCTGCACAAATGGCAGCCACAGATATCTGTGAACAAATGAATGTGGAGGCTGTGTTAAAACAAAAACGGCTGAGGTCCACAAAGCGGCACTTCTCCAATGAAGCATCTAATGAGCCCTTGATTGATGCTTTGAAGAAGCTGGAGGTGACATTTTTCAATGCAGTGGTTGATGCTGCAACATCAGCCATTCAGGAAAGATTTTCCACGTTAGAAATTGTGGGAGAGAAGTTTGGAGTGCTGACACATTTCCAAAATCTCACATTTGAGGAGCTGACAGAACAATGTGTGAACCTTAGTACTACACTACACTTTAAGGGACAATCTGACTTGGATGGCAGAGAGCTTGCACAGGAGCTGAAGAACTTGCCTGACTTGCCATCAAAGACCATATCCTTGCTTGAACTGCTGACATTTATCCATGAAAGGGAGCTCTCTGAAATATATCCAAATTTGTGGACTGCTCTCAGAATTGGTCTTACTCTTCCAGTCACTGTTGCTGAAGCAGAGAGGAGCTTTTCAAAGCTGAAGCTCATCAAATCCTACCTGAGGTCAACTATGTCACAGGAACGCCTTACCGGTCTGGCCATCATCAGTATAAATCACACAATTGCTGAGCAGATTTCATATGATGATTTAATTCATGACTTTGCATCAAGGAAGGTAAGAAGAGTCAGGCTTTAGATGGCAGTTGTGCTGTGGTGCAATTTATTTTGTTTCTTGTTCAAAGTGTAGCATAATAATTACCCTCTCTTAAGTGTCTTATTCTATTTATGTGATAGAGCATTTGTACAATTTAGAAATTTGATTCTCTAGTTTATTTATGGCAGTTGTGCAATTTAATTTGTATTTTTCCTGTTCATAGTATCATAATTACATTCTCTTAAGTGAGTTATTCTATTTACGTGATGAAGGATTTGTAAAATTCAGAAATTTGAGTCTTTGTTTTGGTTCTGAAGTTCCAACAATTAGTCCAATAAAAAGTTATTTTGTGAAAGAGTTATGTCTGTCCTTTATTTTGGGGGGATTCGAATGTGTGTGTGTTGGCGAACAGGGGGGGGGGGCGCTGAAGGTGAGGTTCGCCCAGGGCGTCATGTAAGCTAGGACCGCCACTGCCACTGAGGTATGACCTGGGAGCCTGTCTAGGGGCCCCCTAGTAGCAGCGGGGCCCTAAGCGGCCGCTTAGTCTGCTTATGCTAGGAAACGGCCCTGCTCATACTGCATTTCAACTACATCTCCATCGGTTTCTAGCTCAGATGAGGCAATTGATGAGGTGGATGGTGATTTTTCAAGTGGTTCACATTCAGGCATTGGGGATGGACGATTTGCTAGTATATTTCGACAGGTTGCACATGCTTTATGATTATTTGTTAGTTTCAATTCAGGATTTTGATCAATCAAATTTTTAGTCAATGCATGAATGCCTTTTTTCACTTTTCCTTTGTGTTTTAAATGGGTCACAACAGAACCTGCCCATATTCAAACTGCTGAAATCCATGTTTATCTAAAAAGAAAAAAACATATGTAGCTTAAAAGCCAGGATTGGGTTCAATTACACAAAATGGAAACAATTACAATTTTTTTTATTTTTCTTCAAATTAATGAGTTAGTATTGTACTTCACAATTTCAAGATAAATTACAATTAATTTTGTCTGAATCAATTACAATTACACAAATATAACTATCTATTCTATATATCTAAAATAAATATATATCTATAAAAATATATATCTATATCTAAGTATAACTAAATAAACTATCAAAGGTTTATTTTCATTGGATGATGTATGACTGCCAGATCTAGGGGTATAATTTTTAACAATTGACATTAATTGATCAATTACATCAGTTATAGCTCAAAAATCAATTACAATTGCCTTTATTTTTATTTTATTTTGAATCAATTACAATTAATGGAAATTAGAATCAATTAATTAAAAATAGTTATAATTATTCATTGTATCCAACCCTGTTAAAAGCTATTTTTGGTTAGATGGCACAAATAAAATTTGGGACCTACTGATCTTGTTTCAGAGGTCTACAACAAGAAAAAATGTGCAGTTTGATTTACAGATTGGAATAAATACAGATGCCAAAAAAATCCTTGCTCCAAGGTTTAAATAAGCTTATTTTCACATGGGTACATACCGTTGTACACAATGAATAAATAAATACACAAAGTTAAGTAATTCTATTAAAA
Organism: Bathynomus jamesi; assembly: GCA_023014485.1. Taxonomy (NCBI): domain Eukaryota; kingdom Metazoa; phylum Arthropoda; class Malacostraca; order Isopoda; family Cirolanidae; genus Bathynomus; species Bathynomus jamesi. The sequence goes on from JAJOZX010006745.1 coordinate 142,293, forward strand.
ATCCTCTAACTCTTAAAACTGAACTTATTCTATAGGGTAGTAGTACCTATAGCCAAGTATAAGGTACTTATATACGTACATAGCTTTACCTTTAAACAGGATAGCAGGTTCGAAGTTCTTCACACTTTTGAATGTCCATATAAATTAATTAATTATGTAATTTAAATTACCTATATTATATAATTCTCTGAAATATACAAAAAAAATTAAATTTTATAATAGGGCCGGATACTTATTCGACCAAATAACTGGGTTAGGTTAGGTTAGGTTAGATAATTACCGATTTTTTTTTTAAATTAGCAGACGTTATATATCAGTAAGAAAAATCTAATGGTGTTTTGCTCAACATTCTAACTCAAACAGTTCCAAAGTTTGGTGGAAAAAGGTACTTGGTCAAAATGGAGGTGGGTATGGTCCACTGAAATGGCTGTAGCGTTTATGCTAACTTAATCAACACTAAAAATCTTGTTTTAGGTTAAGGGAGACATATGTACCCAAAATTGGGTGACAGGAGAAAAAAAAACTAGGTTGTGACATCAAATGATCTACACAAGGTCAAAAATAAGATCAACTTTTTTTTTTGACCACTGAGGTAAAATATGAATAGAAACAAAGTTGTAGATCTGCTTATATCTTTAAAATAATGTTTAAATAGTCTCTGTAAGGGCAATAGGAGCCGAGATATTTCATGTTGAAATATGGTATGACCTTGGAAATTGACCTTTTTTTTACAAAATTCGAAGGGCCATATCTCCGGAACCATATGACCTAGAGTGTTGAAACAAGCGTCATTCTGTTTTTCTCACAGAGATCTAGATCTATAAGTGTGCAGATTTTCAAAAAATTCGGTGATGGTCACGTTTTTTTCGCCGTTGAACTGACATGGAATGACCCTATACCAGTGATGCACAAACCCTGGCCCGCGGGCCAAATGTGTCCCCCACGGGTCTTTTCAGTGGCCCCACGGGTCTCTTCAATTCGATGAAAAAGTTAGAATATAAAAGTGACCCAATTTATGACTTAGATGGAAAGTAAGTAGGCTAATACATTTAGTTATTTTCTTCGCTTGGCCCTCACATCAAAAAAGTTTGTGCACCACTGCCCTATACCAATGGTGTTTCAAAACTTTCTAACTTAACACACACACACACCACACACACACACTTCTGGACAAGGACTTGCTCCCTCAGGAAGCGGTATTTCAAGACGAATGAAATGACAAACGCTTGAACTAACATTCTTTAATTACCAGACGTTTCGGGAGACCCAATTCCCATCTTCAGTGGTAGTCACAACTTACAATGTTTAATTCAATAGCTAAACCATAATAATTCAGAGTGGGTTATTATTAAAACTGTAAGCGAAGGATTCTTTGTAAGGAAAGAATTACAAAGGATTTTTTGTAAGCTAACTTGTTAAACTTACGAGACTTGTGGGGTCGCTTTTTAGTTTTAGTAATAAACCCCCACTCAATTATTATGGTTTAGCTATTGAATTAAACATTGTAAGTTGTGACTACCACTGAAGATGGGAATTGGGTCTCCCGAAACGTCTGGTATTTAAAGAATGTTACTTCAAACGTTTGTCATTTTACCCTCCCCCCACACACACACTATATTCTTTCCTCCTCTCCTGCCCACAAATACCCAAGTCACTCGTGCAGGACTATCAGAAGAAACTACCAGATTATTAGGAGCTTTATTACAATTGAAAAGTGCCGGACTAGCGAAACGGATATGGCGGACAAGAAAGACGGTAATATATACTATATATACAGAGTATCCCATAAAGATGTATATACTCCTTGAAGTTGAATAACTTCCTTATTTATTCACATATTTGATATCAGTAAAGTTCACTGAAGCTGAAACATCACTTTGAAGGAGGATAATAAATAAGCATATTAATAAACTAGTTTATTGGCGAAAATGTTCAAAATGTCCACCTCTTGCATTTATGCACTGCTGAGCACGGCGTAAAACAGACCTACATACATGTGTACAGGTTTCCGATGAAAATATTTCTGGTAAGCTGCTTCAATCTCGTGTCGAAGCTCTTCAAGTGTATTTGGATTTCTTGCGTACACTTCATGCTTTAATTTACCCCCATAGAAAAAAATCCAAAGGTGTTAAATCAGGTAATCGGGTGCAGAAACTCCTTACTTCCAATTCGTCCAATCCATCTGCCAGATAAGTAGGCATCGAGGTATGCCCTAACAGCGCAATGGTAATGAGGTGGTGCTCCATCTTGTTGAAAGTAGATATCATCCTCGCCATACTGCTGATGGATAGTAAACATGGCTGAAATCACGTAGCATATCGAGATACACAGGGCCGGTGACTATCCTATAAAAGAAAAAAGGGCTAACAAGTCCTCTGGATGACACTCCACACCACGCTGTCACTCCCGGTCGGTTCACTGCCCTTTTCACAGAAATGTGTGTATTCTCGGAAGCCCAGTAAATACTGTTGTGCCGATTCAGTGTTCCGTTTAGCTTAAAAGTTCCTTCGTCAGACTATACAATTGTGTCAGGAAAGTGCTCATCTTCAAGACATCTGCGTGAGAATCACTCGCAAACTTAACTCGTCGGTCTGGATCGTTCTCGTTGATGGCGTGCAGTAGTCGCGGTACATATGCCTTAAACTTAGCAGATTTAAGTATCCTGTGTACACTTGTTTTGCTAACTGTGGTCTCACGCGAACATTGTCTGACAGATATTTTTTCGGCGTATTGGTGATAATTTGAAGAACATTTTCCTTATTGTCTTCACAAGTCGATGTTCGAGGTCTTCCTGAATGTTCTTTGCACACGTCTTGCACCGTGCCATCTCGTTCAAATTTGTCGGGTAATCTTGAAACAGTCAAACGTGTAGGAGGTGTAGTGGCAAAATCACGTATCCAACATCCCTGTACCTTGCTAATATTTTCGGTTCTGAAATACCACTTCAATATCTGCTTCCGCTTTTCGAACGTCAAACGGAGGGATTCCGCCATTTTAAATAGGGTACTGAGAGGCTAGACCTTTTTGCCTCTAAACAAAAAGGACCTAGCCTATCCGTGGCCTATTTCTCCCATAAACAAAATAAAAGTGACGTTTCAGCTCCAGTGAACTTTAGTGATATGAGGAAAATTTTTTAACTTCAAGGAGTGTATACATCTTTATGGGACACACACACACACACACACACACACACATATATATATATATATATATATATATATATATATATATATATATATATATACAAAATTACCACCACCATTATTCGAACCCAGCACGTCTTGAATAGAAGGCGAGAGCGCTGACCACTATGCTCCCGATTGTACTACCACTTTGCCTTGTCATAGCATCGTGGTCAGCACAACTCGCCTTCTACTCAAGAGGTACCGGGTTCGAATCCTGGTGGGGTTAATTCCGCATTATGTAAAATCATGTGTTAATGCGTGATATATATTATATATATACACACCAGGGCTATTCAAATTGATTCACCTGATTTCAAATGAGAATATTTTTTAATGTTACAAATACAGTGTGATTTATGATACATCAACCAAAAGAAAAACTGTCCAAATTTTGTCTCTCACCTCATAAATGCTCTATTTGACTTCCCCTAGTTACACGAGCAACGTCGACACGATAGTCGAATTCCTCCCATACTCGCTCCAGCATGTCCGTTGTCACTGACTCTACGGCAGTAACAATCTTCGAACTGCCGATACCACCGACGGATGCTCTGAGCACCCGGTGGATCTGTTCTGTAACGTCGACGAAACTCACGCTGCACTGTGACTACCGATTTACAGCTCAAAAACTGCAACACACAAAACGCCTTATGCTGTGCGGACGCCATTTTCACACTGACTGTTTGTTGCTAGGCTAGGCCACGGCGTGACTTTGGAGCCCTCTCACGGTGATCTTGTAAAACTCGAAGATTTCCTCTTTCATGTGATGTATGCCCAGTTGATGCACGGTTGATAGGTACGTTAGTATTCTCAGTTGAAATCGGATGAATCAGTTTAAATAGCCCTGTACCGTATATATATATATATATATATATATAATTTAAAAAAAAAAATTTTTTTAGGAAAGTGATATTCCGAAACACGAGGATAGGCTCTGATATTTACTTGCACTTTTAATCTTCTTTAAAAGACTATTTAGTACTGGAGGCAATGTCTATGAACCTACAAGGAATAGGCTATACCCCTATAATGGTGGAAAAGCTAATATTCCTCCTACATTCTCAGAATATTTGACAGAATACAAACAATAAAAGCAAACTTTCAAGTTTTCGCTTACGATTGTTATGGATAATACTTAATCTTTTTCTTTTATTTAACAAAGGTCAAGCTTTTTAATTTTTTTTTAGTGTTGTACATGGAATATCAATTTGCCTGTCAACATTTGAATAATAAAGGCAACTATAGGCTAGTTTGTTTTTTATTGTATTCTTACTTTACTGCAAAAATTCATCTAGGTGTGTGTGTGTGTGGGGGGGGGGGGTGAAATAATCGATGCCATGTTGCATTTACTGGGCTTAGGTTTATGTAACTAGTTATACGTTTATATTTTCATCGTATGGTATTCTCGCGTTTGCAAGATATGAATTAAATGTTGTTCACTGGCTCGAGTGCAGGGAGGTTAACAACATAAAACATCTCTGTCCGCGGGTGATGAAATGTCTCCAAATTGTTAACTTTTATCCTGCGTAGTCTTCTGGCCAGAGCACGTGTCTCCGAATCGGAGAACTCTCGTTCGAATCCTAGTGGGGGATAAATTTTGTATATATATATATATATATATATATATATATATTGTGTGTGGGTAGGGGAAATGTATGTATGTTCTATGTTCGTTTATACACGCCTAAATGGCTTGGGCAATCTACACCAAATGTAATATACACATGAAGGGAGAACCAGGGAAGGTTTTAGTAATACACTCGCCCCCCACCCCTTTCCCACTGTAAGTTGTGTTTATGGGACTTTTTGCTACGCAAGGCGCAGCGGACATATATATACTGTATATATAATAGGGTCATTTCACGGTGACGGTCACAATATTTGGAGCAGTTGTTTAGTAAACACTGAACTAAGACAGTATAAGTATGGGAGGTAGGACAAAACTAGTATGAGACATTGTGAGATATGTTCTCGGGTACATTTTGGCGCCATTTGTTTTAGAATACAGTCGAGCACCAATTATCCGCACGTCAGTTAACCGCCAGCGCCAGATATCCGCCAATTTTGGCGATGTGGCAAACGCGACCTATTTGTAGCGATGTTTTGTATCTCCGCTTACATTGAGTTCTGTGAAGCGTAAAACATCCTCAGGTGGGTGTTTCAAGTGGTGAACAACGTCCTTCTAAAAGGAAACGTGTTGTGCTAACAATTGAACAGAAATTAGAAGTGGTGCGGCGTGTGGAGTGTGGTGAAAGTGCTATGTTGGTAGCAGATGCTTTTGGCAAAGGACAGCGTACTGTTTATGACTTGAAAAAGCAGAAATCTCAGCTTATGACTTACTATAGTGAACGTTGTAATGCTCATCCTGGCAAGGATATTCGAAAAACATTACACGTCTCTAAGTTGCCTCTTGTTGATAAGGCTACATGGGAGTGGTTTAAGCAGCGACGCAGCTGAAACAAATGTCCTAGTGGGCCTATGATAATGGCCAAGGCTAAGTTTTTCAAGCACCGTCATAACATCAAAGGTTTGGAGTTTCACGGTGAGCGTGCTTCGGCAGACAGTGATGCAGCAAAAGCAGCAGCATAGGTTACTGAGTTCACTTTATCAGGATATTGCACTATGTTAAACAGTAATACAGTAAATTTTTTTAAAACCATTGAAAACATTTTTTTTTATTTAATTACCTATTTTTTGTTTATGGGGAGTCAGTTATCAGCCAAACCCAGTTATCCGTCGAGGGTCAGGAACAGAGGCTGACGGATACTTCGCGCTCGACTGTATATTCTTTCAATTTTATGTATAGCCCTCCAAATCGGCGTTATATATATATATCTATATATATATAATATTAAAGAATAGAAATTGAATATGAGCATTTCAGATCATCTAAATAAGAGATTATTATATATTGGTAAAACAAAATAAGTAACAATAATAATAGGCATAACTATAAATATCCTCTGGGATTTATAAGTAATGTAAATTATAAATAGAAATAATATAAATTAACTATGATTAAAATATCGAAAAAAATAGTAGCCTTAAACAGGTTGAGGGTTAGGCTAGATTGGAATTAAAAGAATGTGGCTCACCGCATTCTGAAGGTACAGTCCCCTGCAATAGTTCCGCTCCACCCTTCCGAGATGTGGTAACAACGTAGTCCCTCTTAAACCCCAGTCCCCCACCCTCACTCCCTCCCTTTCCTCCTCCCCCTCGCAGGTGTTGTCATAGTAATACTTTTATTTTTTGAAAACCAATGACAGAATAAATATATTGTTCACTGTAGTTTTGGTGGTAATGCTAGGACAACTATGTATTTTATTCATGCATTATTCCTAAATTTAGGAATAGAGTAGTTAGGTTATTTCACAAACGTAGGGTACTTTAAAAACTTTCAATCATAGGATTTTGATGTGGCCATGTTATAGTTAAAGTGTAAGATAAGTTGTAGTATCAACTTTTCTTCCAGGCAATAGCATTTATGTTTAAAATCCATGCATCATCAAGTGATTATCCAGAAAAGGTCCATCCACGGAGAGTTAATGATAACATGTTTCAATTTTTTTATATTACAAAAATAACATGAATTAAGTAAATTTAGATTTTCTTAAAACATAAAATAATGTTCAAATTATAAGGAACTGACAGTTGTTCAAGTAAATAAATATATATTACTACATCACAACCATAACGGTATTATACAGTTACTCAATACTTGATCCATCTTCCATTATTATTAATGACCTCTCGTAGCCTATTTGGAACAGCAGATGCCACGTGATTGTAGACGACTTGAGGGTTTCTGCGGAAAAGTTCCCCACTCTGCCGTGGTGTATTCCAGCAAGCGCCAAGATGTCCGCTTCTGCCCAGGCTCCCAAGCGTTAACCACACTTACCCACACATTTTCAATGGGGTTTAGGTCACACCCCGTCTATGGCCTTGGGTGGTTCGAGGTTGACGGGGGTTCTGGTTAGGTGGCAGAAACGGATTTTCTCACTTTGGGATAGCTGGTACCGTACAGGTTTCGAGAAGGAAATGAGTCTTTGGAAGATGATGAAAGAAGTGATCGTCCGTCTGTCTTGTTTGTAACAACTTCATCTCCGTAGACAGCTGCAAGCATTCCCTGCGTTTCTGTAGCCGTCTTACCAAGTTTAAAACAAAATTTGATGTTTCCACGTTGCTCAAATTTCGACATTTCTGCAAAATCGCCAGACGCCACAAAAACACCCTCACACAAAACAACGAGACGGCGCACTGGTGCGTAGTTGAATGGTGTTTGTTGGCATCTGGAAAGTGGCCAAGGTGACGTCATCAGCCATACACACTGACATCACCTAGTGATACGTGTTCATTAGTTGCGAGACTATTTATCGAACTTTGTGATCACACCTCGTATTTTAAAATGAAGTTCTCTGGAGAAGACAGAGATCTTCTGACTGAATTTTATTGCTTCTAAAATATTACCGGTAGTGCTTCAGCCTAGGTCAGATCAGAATAATAATTTGAAAAATTACAAGTTTATATATTAATAATTTGGTGACATAATTATTATTTAATGTTGACCTGTTTTGTTTTTTATTCTCAATAGGCTGAATTTTTTTTGTGAAATATTTGAAGATAAAGGCAAATTTTTGTTGTAACACCATATTGACAGATAAGCAAGATATTTGAAGATGAAGTCTTATTTTTAAATAGCATATTGATAGATCTGATGTCATGATTTGTCGAGTTAACTAAAAATGGAAAGTGAAATATGTATTTTATTATGGATTAAAATTAAACATGCACATGACCCAAAATTAAATGCTTAAAATTTAAAATTAAGTGTTAGTTTAAAGTTTCGGCAAGTTATGACTACATCTTCTACAACTAAGGGAGAATGTATAAGAAAAATGAACATTGCAGAATTTAACACGATTACATGATTTAAGCTTAATCTAAAAAATTATTAGGTAATTTAAAAAGGAAATAATTTATCATTTACTAAGCAAAAATAAAATAGAAAATTAAATTTTTTTCCAAACTTGCATTTTATATACAGTTAGTGTCACTCGAGTGTGGACTTTACATGCAAAAATAAGTGTTTCAATTATTCATTTTTACATATATATTAATATATATTATTTAATATATTTCGTCGCTAGATTCAAATCAGTTTAAATTTCGATGCTATTCGAACCGTAATCTGACACGCCGAATCATAGTGCCCTTCGAATTTTGGGATCATTCGTGCTTTAATAGGTGATCCAGATAAATGGGACCCATAAAAAAAAGCCAAATATTCTTAATATTTAATTCCTTTCATAAAAACTATATATCATTCGAAAGAGTAGAGTTACAAGTTTATTATGAAATATTTATTTTTTAAAAATGACTCCTTTCAAATGTGCTCCATTAGTTGCCAAGCATTCCAATGTTCTCGCTTGTAAGTTCTGCATCACTTTTGCAAGAGTGTGCGGTGGTATGGCCTGTATCTCATTTGTGATGGCGGCCTTCAATTCTTGCAAGGTCGTTGGGTTATTTCTGTAGACCCCACTCTTTAAATATCCCCAGAGATAATAATCTAAGGGAGAAAAATCCGGAGACCTTGCGGGCCATTCAACGTCTCCAAATCTTGAGATTAACTGGCCTGGAAACGTTTGACGCAAAACTACCATGCAGTTCCTCGTGGTATGGCAGGTAGCTCCGTCTGTTGGAACCAGTGGTTTTTCTAGACAAAGATCTCTTAATTTAGGAATAAGGAAATCGGTCAACATTTTTTCGTAGCGATCACCATTTACAGTGACCGTGTTTCCGGTGTAATCCTCGAAAAAGTACGGCCCTATGATCTGAGATGCAGTAAGACCACACCAAACAGTTACACGCTGACTATGCAACGGGACTTCGGTAATATTCAATGGATTTCTGTTGCCCAGAAACGACAATTTTGTTTGTTTACAGTTCCATTCAAGTGAAAATGGGCTTCGTCTGACATAATCAAAGTTCTAGAAAATGTGGTGGTCATTTACCTTCTGTTGGATCCATTGACAGAATTGTCGTCTTCGTGCGAAATCTCCATCGTTTAGTTGTTGCACTGTTTGAATTTTATATGGAAAGAGCATTAAATTTTCTTGAATATACGGTGTGTTGTTGTTCCATATCCAACTCCTAACAGCTGAGAAGCACGTCTGATGCTTATGTTAGGATTATCCTGTACAATTTCATGAGTTCTGTTAATGATCTCGTCTATCCTTGCTGTGCGCACTCTTCCAGTTGGTTTTCTTTTTCCATGCTGCCAGTTAGGGTAAAATTTCTGACACACCGACGATTACTTTCTTAGAAGGTGATTTTGACATCTGAAAATTTGTCTTGAAAGATCTTGAGCTGAAACTACACTTCTTCCATGCTCATAATATTGCTCAGTTATGAACGCAGCTGTTCCACAGTCCATGCAGTCATCTTGAAGGGTTAGTTTTAACTAACACTTTTATTTTGTTTTGTATCTTATCTTGTCTTGTATGTCAAAACCTATACAATCCTGTACAAACTTGTAAATATCCTCTTTCGAATGATGCGTATGATTTTATAAAAGGACTTATACTTTAAGAGTTACAGGGGTTTCTTTTGGGTCTCATTTCTCTGGATCACCCTTTACTTTGTCATATCGTGATTCGATATTAACACTTACAAAGAAGTGTTTTATATTCATCTACATTATAATAATTAATTTCAGGTATTCTGCGATTCCATGGAGACGGTTTGATCTCGTGATATCGTCGTTTTGGTGTAGTGAAAGGAGACGGGGAGGAGGAGGAGGAGGAGAGGGAGGGAGTGAGGGTCGGGTAGAAAGAGGACTGCATTGTGTCATATTTCGGAGTGGGTGGAACGGAACTATTGCAGGGGAATGACTGTACATGGGGATTTGTAATGTAATTTTTTAAATTAAGGTCATTTGAACTATCTTCCGTAATGTCTATCAAAATGTTTACTTGGTTTGTTAATAGGGGTTAAATCCTAAAAAGGTAGGTAATTTTTCATCATAATTATTTGAAATTTTTATTAAATTACGCGTAGTATGGCGAATACTGGCATCTGTTCTACGCATGGAAAACTACAAGAATGATTAATGCTTTTGTTTATAAATATTATCTCTAACAAAACTACACAAATTAATTACAGGCCTACATTAAAAATAATTTGTAACTGATAAACCCTTATTGTAAAGCCCAATTTTAATCGAATCTTGTGGGTTATAACCCATCATTTACTTCATTTTTTCATATAATACAACCCACAAGATCCGGTTTTTCTTCCGTAGAATTTAAATCTGAATCTATTTTCTTCTATGGTATTTCCTGTACAAATTGATATTAACGGAGATATAAGCAATTTGTTGATCGATTAAAATCGATTGAAATAGTATGGTGGTAATTATTAGTTTTATCCCTGCGGGTCGATTCAAATCTGACCTTCATTTCTTGTGCAAATGAATTATTGAATGCCCAGTTAGGTCAACTGTACGCCCTTGATGATTGGTTTGGTTGTCGTGATATTTTCGTTTATTGGGTTAGTCGTAATATTTTCATTAAAACTAACGAAAATATCACAACCTAACCAATCATCAAGGACGTACAGTTGACCTAACCGGACATTCAATAATTCATTTGCACGAGAAATGAAGGTCAGATTTGAATAAAACACCAAAATACACCAGAAAAACCTATTCTCTCCTATCAAAATCGATCCGCAGGGGTGAAACTAATAATTACCACCATACTATTTCAATCGATTTTAATCAATCTACAAATTGCTTATATCTCCATTAATATCAATTAGCACAAGAAATATCATAGAAGAAAATAGGGATCACCTGACGATCAGGGTCCCCAGCCTTCATTAATTAGCCTTTTAAGGCTAACTAACGAAAATATCATGACCTAACCTAACCAATCGTTAGGTCAACTGTGTACGCCCTTAAAATTGGTTAGGTTAGGTCGTGATATTTTCGTTAGTCAACCTTATAAAGCTAACTAAAGAAGGCTGGGGGCCTGATCTTCAGGTGATCCGAAAATAGATTCAGTTTTAAGTTCTACGTAAGAAAAACTGGATCTTGTGGGTTGTTGTATTATATGAAAAATTAAGTAAATGATGGGTTATAACCCACAAGATCCTTTTAATCTGATAGAAGATATGATCCCTAAAAATAGTTACTAATTCAACTTACTATATAGAAGATATCATTCCTAAAAATAGTTACTATATATCTTTCGACAAATAATTTTATCGTACGCCTGGCAAGTCTTACTTCCGAGTAAACCGGACATACTGTAAATATATGTTGCAATAAATTATTCCATTGTTTACACCCATAATTATACAGTTATAACCAGTGATGTTATTGAAACTACCATGACCGAGACCGAAACCAGATAAAAGGTCTCAAGACCGGTCTCGAGTCTTACATCACTGGTTATAACTACAGGGTGATTCAAAAGTCAGGTTACATAGGGCTTTTCTGTTTCTTTGCAGGTAAATGAGTTAATGAGATGTTATCGAAGGAGGAGCGCATTGATGTGATATTCCTAGCTGGCTGCACAAGTGCATTGCCGTTAACGGTGGCCATATCGAACATGTGATGTGACTATTCCCCTGTATCATTACATAATACAGTATTTCCCTATGTAACCTGACTTTTGAATACAGTTTTCACATAATAAATAGAAATAAAATTATAGCCTAAACGATTATTTTCTCTCTAGGCCTAATATTACATTACGGTATCGAGTGAATTTAGATTAAAAACTGCATTATCTCTGCAAAAATAAATGAAGTGAAAGTATCTGATAGACTTTTCACTATTCTCATAATAGACGTACTAATGTGTACTCAAGAATGAACAACAAATCCACAAAAGCCGGTTAATAATAGCTTATCTGAAAATACTAATTATTTTTTATTAGACTAGCGAAAATAGACTATAAATCATCTTGTATTGTGTCGGATCGCATTAATACTTAAAAAAAAGAAAATGGCAACTATGGTGATCTGTTGCAATTGGCTCAAGCGTTCCTTACGTCACAGACAACCAGCATTCTCCCCACCCCCTTTTTCATTCTTTCTCCCACACGTTTTTTTTCTGTCATCCCGCAATCAGTAATTTCTCGGAGGAGAAGTGAGGTAGCATCGCTGCATTTAGGTCTGGCTCGTCTTAGCCTGCGTTTGTTCTAGAAGTTTTTTGTTCGTCATTTATTACACCATATTTTGTACACGAGAAAGGGAAGATACACGAATTACCATACTGCTGAATTTTATTAAGATGACGGTAAAAAATTTACGTAATTTGTTCAACATTTTGGCTGTTAATAACGGTATCTGAAATTTATATATTTTTCCACAATCAGCGGCGTAATTAGAAAGATTTCTCAAAATAATAAAGTCAGAATGTCTATTCGATCGACGTCTCCTATGGTGGTGGTCTCAAATCGTCTACCATTTACAGTTGTAACTGATCCAGAAACGGGAAAATTTCAACGGAAAATCAGGTAAGTCTCTAATAAAATATTTAATATATTTTTGGATTAGATACTTCGCTCTTATTCCCCCCCCCCCCCCCCGCCAGAATTCCCTTCCAAAAAAAAAAAAAAAGATGCTCCTGGGTTTAGACATAAATCAGTGTTTTTATTCAGCGGCTTGTTCTATTTTCAATGGTGATATTCATTTCCTGTGCAAATGTGTTTTTCTTGAGTTATCCCTTCTTCCCCCTAGAATACTGAACCCCCAATAAAAGTGAGCAGGGCTTTGAAGAAGAGGGAAAATGTGGGTTAAAACACGTTAGAAAACCCTACCCTACCCTAACCTACCCTAACTTAACCTAATTTAACGTAAGTGTCTCCAGCACCCACAAAAGAAGAAAGAATGACTGGTTAGTTGATGTTTTGTGCTGTTCCGTTTCTTGTCACGTGATTAAATAATGTCACGTCATTGGCCAAAAGTGTACAGGATATAACTCAAAAACTGAGCATTTGCACAAAAACTATAATCATATTTGGAATCATCGTCAAAAACCGTCTATAAAAGTATAGTCTATTATCTGAGCCCCAGGAGCGGTCCTTTTCTGTATACTAACCTAAAATTTTCCTCTGGTGGAGGTTGGGGGGGGAAGTCGAAGCTATATTGATTCGAGCGGAGTCCACACAATAACTAGTTTTGCGTACATAGATCAATAAAGATATCTATCATAGTTGGCTCTTCGTATATACCCTTCAGGGCATACCCAGTGACCTCTAACGTTTTCCAACGTTTTATATATATAAGCAGACGAACTATCCAACTACACGAACGAGTATAATTTACTTCATTAGTTTACCTTCTCTTAACCCCATTTATGGATGACGATGTTAAATCTAATATTAGAATCATGAATTAATCCATGTAAACAATCAAGTTAAATATGGATAGAGACTCCCGTTAGACTTTATTAAAGTTTTAAATATTAGTTTCCACCCACTTCAGATAATTAATCAGTCCACCTATATTTTTAGAGTAAATATTGAAAGATAGTAATTGCGGATTAGATTGAGTGGCAGATTAGATAAGAATAGAATTAAATTTAATTTAGATTTAGTACATATGTATATAGATTAGCTAGTAACATTTTTCCTGCTGATTTTTTTTCTCTTCTCGCGGACTACTAATTTGTATACAGCTGCTTAGGTTGAGGGCGTAATTCTTATTTTCCTCTACGCTGACCTTGAATTCTTGCCATGGACGCTTATTTACCTGTTCTTGTTCAGCTATTTATGTATATATGGAGGTGCCCCAAAAGTTGTTAACAAATTACAGTATTTCCCGGCGTATAACGCGCACCCTAATTTTGAAGAGAAAATTTAGGAAAAAAAATACCTCCTACCTCACTTCACATGTACAATTTTAAAGAGTTAATTTTAACGCAGGGTGATTTTTGACGTTATACGCCGGGAAATACGGTATTTATAATTTATAAGTACGTACTTGTATTAGATAGGACATTAAGGCTTACCGGATACCATCTCAAAGCTGTTTGCTCATTCCAGTGGTAAACAAGATATTTCGCTACACTTTGTACCTTTATTTTAGCAAATAATCGCATGGCCGCCTGCGGCCAAAAAATATGGGAAACGCCAGTAGGAGACTAGGGACTATTTATACAGTGTACTAATGCGAGAGCGAAGAGAGAATTTTGAGTTTAAAAAGCAACATCTTACCTGAAAAGTCTCCAATATGTAATATGTATTGGACGTGCCTACCTGGTACCAATACCTCTTGGATGCATTGGTGGCCACGTCGACTAATGTTCGCGCCCCACGCTTTAGAGCAGGGGTGGGGAACCTACCGCCCGCGGCCTAGCTTTTAATTGCCCGTGGACAGTGATTATTTAAAGTCATACAGTATTTACATCTTAATTATGTCCAAAACTATTTTAAAAGCTGGAATTTGCCCGGTAGAGAGCATTTCAGTTGAAATTTTCCCGCCACACAATAAAGGCTCCCCTCCCCTGGTTTAGAGTATCTTTTCTTGCCAAAGCAAAGGGTGTCGGGATGGGAAGTTGCTATGCAATGAAAACTAAAAAGACAAATAATGGGAAACGGAGTTAGTGGGATTCGACCCCACGTCTCGTGGTTTCAAAGTCCACACCCATACTGACCGGGATACGTCGTGGCCGATATCGCAATAATACTTCCCGTCGACCAGCGAAGTTAAGCGACATTGGGTCTAGAGAGTAGTTGGATGGAAGACAGTCCTCTGCGTCCAGAATATGTAGCGACCCGTTGTTCAGATCCCGCGTAAAGCTGTAGATCCCCTCCGTCACATAGTGTTAAGATCTTGCGAATGAGGTTAAACAACCCAATCAATTATATTATTATTTTTCCCATACCGACCACAATGGTCGTGATAGACCAACCCCCTGAGGTTATTGTACTTAAAATACAAGTGGCATGTCTTCCCAGGTTTTGATTGCCACCTCGTGATAATTTGCCATAATAAGGAATATATCGGTGTGTCGTGAAATGTAGTGTTACAGCACTCTAAAAATGAACCATCAAGCTTTTTGCTATTGGCCTTATGCTCAGTAAGTTGTGATTTGAATGTAGACGAACAACGTTTGGTGTGTGTGTGTGTGTGTGTGTGTGTGTGTGTGTCACGACGAAATGTCATAACTTTGGGAGCTTATAGCTGAGGTCATTTCCAGTTAAAAGCTTGTCACTGTTTCATAACATGTTGGACCCACTTTCAGGATGGATTCAGGATCTGAAAACAATGAAAAAAATTTATATAAACAATGCCCGAAATCGCTTTGTTTCCGAGTTACAGCCCGTTTTGTGTTCCAGCAATTCTTTCTGCAAACTCTTTCAAACATTGTCGGCAAGCAGTGTTTGTAGTGTGTACGAGACTTGTTTCATATATGGCCTTGCCGATTGTATGTTTTGTACACTCTGACATGTTTCAATATCGTTGAGTGTAGAGCCATCAGTCAGTCAGTCAGTCAGGTGCATCGCGGTGTTTCACTGTTCGTAACTTCTTAACGTGAATAAATGCAGTCCAGTGAAAAAAAACTTTAGTTTTTGCTATTCAGTAATAGTGTGCATTTGGTGAGAATGGAGGCTTATTCAAATGGAGAAATGGCAGACATGCATCTCGTGTATGGACTTGCCGAGTGTAATGCGGCCGCATCAAGATGTCTGTATGCGGAAAGGTTTCCGAATCGCCGTCTGCCAGATAAGACGACCTTTCAGAGAATAGACGAGCGTCTTGGTGATAAGGATCATTCAACAAGCGAGTTTCAGATGGTGGTAGATCAATGAGTGCCAGAACTGTTGAGTTGGAGGAGCGGGTCCTGAATCGTGTGGAGGAGCATCGTGGTGTCAGCACCCGAAGGATAGCAGTAGCAGAAGTGTGAGATACACAACTGTGTGGAGAATTTTAAGGGAACAGCAGTTTACCCATATCACATTCGGAGAGTACAAGGCCTTACTGAAGCTGATTTCCCGCCACGAGAGGCTTTTTTACTTGGTTCCTTCAACAGTATGCTCGCGATCCTCTCTTTCTATCCTCAGTGTTGTTTTCTGATGAGGCTGCCTTCACAAGAAATGGCGTGATCAATTTTCACAACGCTCATTACTGGGCCGAAGAGAATCTGCATGCCCACCATCCAGTCAAGGCACCAACAACAATTTAGTATCAATGTATGGGTAGGACTTATTGCCGACAACTTAATCGGTCCTTTTGTTTTGCCTGGAAGATTGACAGGAGAATCCTCTTCCAATTTTTTAAGGAATGATTTAAGCGATTTACTAGAAGTTCCTCTTGGTGTCCGACGTTGTATGTGGTTTATACATGACGGCGCTCCGCCTCATTTTAGTAGAGTAGTCAGAGACTATTTGGATGACCATTTCCCTGATAAATGGATAGTCCGTGGAGGACCCGTTGCGTGGCCTACTCGCTCCCCGGACCGGAATCCACTCTATTTTTACCTGTGGGGTCATCTGAAATCCGTCGTTTACGTCCACGCTTCTCAAACTAGGGGTCGCGTAAATATTATTGGGGGTCGCAGAAACATTTGAAAATATTATTTTTTTCATAAATATACAGTGTTAGTACCTATTGCTTTTATGACATTGAGTGAAGGGTCGCGAAAAAATGTCTGATCCAAAGGGGTCGCAAGTGAAAAAAGTTTGAGAAGCCCTGGTTTACGTGATACCCATTTGACAACGTTGAAATGCTTCGCCAACGTGTAAAACAAGGACGCCAGAAAATCCGAGCAATACCTGGAATGTTTGAACGCGTCAGGCAGTCTTATGACGAGGCGTGTTCAGGCGTAAGGTGGTCATTTTGAGCACTTTCTTTAAAGGTAAGACGGATACTTGCTGGAACATACACCGGGCTGTAACTCGGAAACAAAGCGATTTCGGGCATATGTTTATATAAACTTTCATTCTGAAAGTGCGTCCCACATATTATGAAACACTAATATATATATATAATATAATATATATATATAATATATGTATATATATATATATATATATATATATATATATATATATATATAAATAAATAAAGGGTGGTCCACACATACCATATATATGATAAAAAATGAAAATGCACAAATAAGAGCTGCTGATACATTTTCTCATTCCTTATATGGAATAAAACCTCACCCCGGATTTTGAGCTAAATACATCAATATTTAAGTGTGGCGCAAGTTTCAAGAAATTTGCCACCCCATAATGTACAGGGTATTTATGAAGTCCCTATCTGTTTCAGTGAAAACGTAGCAAAAAGGGTAAAATTCAATAACAATATAATAGAAGGCATACATTTAATGAATACTGAAGCATGTGATTCTACATGAGCACCATCAGTATCTCTACGGAGTTCGAATCTGTCAGCAGCATTGCGGAACACATTTTGGAGCGTGACAGGGGTTATTTTTGTAACTGTTGTTACGATACGAACACGTAAATGTCCCAGCTTCATTCAGATGGCATTTTAAACACCGTCGTCTTTCAACAAGACGGGGCACCTTGTCATTAGGCAAACATTGTTCGCGAGTACCTAAATGAACGATTTCCAAATTGGTGGATCGGACGTGGAGGCAACAGGCCCTGCTATTTAGTGGATATGCCGCTACCAGGTAGGATCTGACAGCAAGCAACGTTAAGTCCGTTCGATAGTCGGATGAATGACCCTACTCCACATTCAGATAATGTAATGACTCACGATTTGGATCTGGCTCAAAGCAGTCCATGAGCTTCGCCGTCACAAAGCAGGTTTAACCACCCAAACATTATTATTAAATTTGAGTGTGTTAATGATTACACATTAGGGCGGCTCGTTTTTACACTTTTTTCGATATTTGATTGGGGGTAGTGCGGAAAAGTTGCGATTTGGAGAGAAAATAAAGTGTGTAAAATTTTTTTGATCTACGTCAATACCTTCCGGTGGCGGCGAGTCCTTAAAAATCGAAAAATAGGCCTAACGGGGTAGATTGGAAAATGGTTTTAAAGACTTACAAAATAAACAATAAAAATTTCAGCACAATCTGTTAATAACTTCCGGTGGCGTCTTAGCCGTTAAAATATCCAAAATATTGATTTAAAGCAAGTTTTAACAAGATGTTATACAAATGTTAATTCCGGTATATTTCTGTGCAAACAACCCTGAGAACACTATTATAGGCTTGAATAAATTAATAGCAGTCATTGAACAATGAACATTATATAAAAATTATATAAAATTATATAAAAAATTTGTTTTTAGGCCTATTTTTCGATTTTTAAGGACTCGCCGCCACCGGAAGGTATTGACGTAGATCAAAAAAATTTTACACACTATTTTCTCCAAATCGCAACTTTTCCGCACTACCCCCAATCAAATATCGAAAAAAATGTAAAAACGAGCCGCCCTATTACACATGCTTAAAGATTACTTGAAGTACTGGTTAAAACTCGTTTAACCTTAAATTTAGTGTATGAGCTATATCTCTGGTTCTGAATTAGCGCGTTAATAATATACTGTACTGCAAATAAACTGATTTAAACTTCTATACACAATTTTGGTCAGGGTTTTTTTTATATTTTCAAGTATTCCCGTAAAGTGTCCACATATGTACACAATGAACATTCTAAGAACTATGACAGTACCAATGGAATAAAAAAAGACTTCAATCATCTCAATGATGCACAACTTGTCTATATACGTGGACAAGTGGTACTTGACAATATAATAAAGTCGACCAATCAGGTATCAGACATAAAAATGTAACAATGTGACTGACAGGCGTAAATTGTCCAATTATGTGGAGCAAAAGGCATTAAAGAGTTAAGGTTGGAAAAATTACACACACAGACACACGTGTGTGTATATACATATATATATATATATAGGTACCGGGTGAACCAAAAGTAGGTGGACAGTAGGTTGAATAGGGTTTGTGTTATATTATAACTATGGTGTTCATTATAACTATGGTGTTTGTGTTATATTATATTAAATATTATAACTAAATTTATTTAAATTTAATCTTTTTTCTTTTCAGATAGTTCAGAGAACCCATAATGGCAAATAATCTAAATACTGATGCCAGAAAATGGGTGTTAAAAGAGTATTGGAAATCTCAAAATACTGAAACTGTTAGAACAAAATGGGTTGAAACATTTGGTACTCAAGCCCCAAAGAGACAAACCATTTACCGCACTCGTGACAAATTTGATGCCACTGGCTCAATTCTTAATGCCCCAAGAACTGGTCGACCCAAAACAGTTTGCACAGAGGACAATAAGCAACTTGTTGCCGAAGCATTTGTTCACAGTCCCAAAAAGTCCACCAGAAGAGCCTCAGCAGAACTGGACATTTCACAAACCTCTATTATACGAATTCTGAAATCTATTGGGTTGAAAGCTTATCGTGCACGGCTAATTCATGGCTTATTGGAGGATGACCCAGACAGGCGGCTCCAATTTAGTGAGATCATGCTGAACGAAATTGAAGGAAATCCAATAATTTTAGATAACATCGTGTGGACCGATGAGGCTTCTTTCAAATTATCAGGTCATGTTAACCGACATAATTGTGTTTACTGGTATAGTGAGAACATGCATTTAACATTAGAGCAGCAACTAAACCAGCCTGGTGTCACTGTTTGGGGTGGTATTTCAAGTTCTGGTGTTTTAGGACCAATTTTTGTTGATGGAACAGCAGTCACAGGTGATAAGTATCTCGAAATTCTAATGAATGAAGTTGTTCCACACTTACAACAACAGCCTAATTCACATGACCTCTACCTATTTCCAACAAGATGGGGCCCCTCCACATTATTCAAGAGCAGTCCGTGAGTATCTTGATGAAACATTTCCCGAGAAATGGATCGGCCGAAGAGGTCCAATTGAATGGCCTGCACGTTCACCTGACTTTACCCCAATGGATTTTTTTTTTGGGGAGTACTCAAGGACAAAGTTTATAGTCGAAAACCACGAAGTGTTGGTGATTTGAAAAATTACATCAGAGATGCATTTCAAGAAATTAATGCACAAAGAAACTTGTGCAAAAATGTTTGTCGAACTGTGAAAGGTAGACTTCAAAGCTGTGTAAATTGTGATGGACAGCAATTTGAGCACCTGCGTTGATAAAATTTTCAGTGCTTTTGTATTGTATTGGTATAAGTTAATTTTTTTTTTATTTTGTATTATAGTATACAAAAAAATTAAATATAATTGTATATGTATTCTCAAAATAAACGTTATCATTTACTGTCCACCTACTCAAAATAAACGTTATCATTTACTGTCCACCTACTTTTGGTTCACTCGGTATATGACTCAGGGGCGACGCCAGACTTTTGTAGATACTCAGGCTCAAACCTTTCAAGCGTGTAATATATATATATATATATATATATATATATAATTTAGGGTGGTCCACAAAATGGAAATATTTTAAATTCTTCCTCCCAGGGTTTCATTAGATTCCTTTTCCCAAAAGACTTCTCTGAGCAAATTTTGGGTTCAATCGGTTAATATTTAGAGGTGGCTCAACTACCCCCAGAAGTCCACATTCATGGCTTCTGGGTCCCCCCCATATATATGGGTATTATCCGCTTGTTGGCGGGGGTATCATGGCTGACCAGGCCACTCATTGTTGCCCAGCTAAGATTGTGGACTTGTTAGAATCAGGAAACCTCTTTCGGTGCTCATCCACCACACTTAAGAGAAACTGGAGTTAATCTTCTCCTTTCGTCAGAGTTCCGCTGAAGGTCTGAATGAGAGCTACTGCCCTTTCAGCATGATCATTAACTACTTTGATGTTTCCTATGATTCTTTTAGCTTGGAAGTTTTCATTCTCCTCCCAGGTGCTGGGGTCATCATCAAGAAAACTAATATTGATCGGTAGGGCCTTAAGAAGCTTTAATGAGTTCTTTGTGGCAAGAGTTTCTAATTTCAGTGTTGCTTTGCATTCCTTGAGTCTTCTTCTCTTTGAGAAGTCTAATGACCCCTCCTTTTCCCTCATACACTGGACCATGATTCCCCTGGTGTCTGGTGCAACAGTTTGATCGAAGAGAGCAAGGGCCACCAGCTCTTCTGATAAGTACCATAGGTGGTTTTCAAATTTCTTGAGAGCTGCTTTGGCCACTTTCTGGTCATGATAGTCCTTTAACTTTTGGATAAGATCCAGATCATTCTTCGGAGCTTGTGATGGAATAGGAGCAGTGATCCAGCTTTTTAAGTAGATTAGGACTCCAAAAAGGGTAAGGGTTTTCAGGTCCTTCTCTCGAGGAGTCAGGGTGATTTGATTTCGAAAAAGCCACATTTTGATGGCATAGATAACTTTAGCCATCCACCTTGCATAGTGCGTGCCAGCAGGACGTTTGAATGTGTAACTTTCAATTTCTTCACCAAGAAAGATCAAAGAAAGTTCCAAAAACTCTCTATAGTCATCTCGAAAATTTCCAGTGGCCAGATGTTCTTTGGCAAAGGCAATTATTTCATTTCTGAAAGGATCAACTTGCTCCTTCATCTCATCCTGTGATGTAGAGAAGGTTTTTAAATCAATGTAGTCCCACGTAGATTGGAACCTTTTGAACAAAAGTGGCTCAGGGGCAGAAGATGAACCATGGACTGCTTCAAACACTCCTCCATACATGACTTCCATGCAATGATGCCTACAGGCAAAATAGAAGAGTGGTCGACCAAGTTTCTGTTCCAGAAGAACGCATGCTTCCCTGTTTGTTCCTGTATTTGATGCTGCTGTATCTGATAACATTCCGATTATTGACTTATCTATGTTCCATTCGGAAAGAAGATTATACACTGCAGCTGATTGAGCTTCCCCTGTTCCACTTGGTAGTTTGGGAACACCAAGCAGTTTTGAATCACCTGATTCAACTGAAGAGACAAGGACTGGGAGTCTGTCTACCTTTTCATTCTTGGTAAGTAGATTAGGGATCAACTTCCCATCCCAGTGGACAATCGAAATACTTGGACTAAAGCTAGTTTTAATGGCATGGGTTATTTGCCTTCGATGCCTCTCTTGGTGCCTTTTGATTGAAGAACGAGAGATGTTCACCTCTGAAAGATCTTGACCAAGGCTAGATGCAGTTTCAGCTAATACAAAGGTGGCCCTCCTGTCACTGATGCCAGTCCTGTCCAGAGCAGCAGCCAATTCAGGAGATATGATATTCTTTGCTGCCTTTTTCTTTGGTGGAGTTGGTCCGCTGGTAGATGGGGGATTAATAAGGTAATCTTCTTCTCTTTCTGACTCACATAAAGACTCAGAAGAAGAACTTCCCTGATCTAGCATAACTTCCTGTGAAGCAGCATATTTTTCTTCTTCTTCCGCTTCCTATTTACCAATTTCATTTGCTTCTCAGCAGCTCTCTTTTCTGCCTTGTCAGTCACCATATCTGCAGAGACCATTGATCCCACTCGTCCCGCTTTCCTTTGTTGGATCAAGAACTGCCGGTCTTCTTCATTTTTGATTAAGGTAAAGGCATCAGCATGGGCGACATCAAATAGGTTCTCCATTTCTTCCTGAAAGGTTTTCTCTTTTTCTAACCGAGAGTTGCTTTTCCTCCCAGCATTCTTCTTAATCGCTTTCCACTCCAAGTGTAGAGCCTAAATTTTGTGAAGAATGTGGTCTTTCCTTTGAGTAGGGATTCGGGCTCTCTCCCAGAAGAGACGCAATTCTTCAAAAACAGCTTCTGAACTAGGTTTGATCTCCTTCTTCAAGACTTGATGATGGTGGAGGAACATGCGGAGGACCTGGCCACGGGAAGGCAGCTTGGCTCCAGTGATTGTTTCCTCTGACTTTTTCATTAAGTAAAATGTACATTTATTTGACATTGCAAAACCTGTAAATTTAATAAATCTATCTGAAAGAAAAATAATCATTAGTTAATGTATCTGTAAATAATGTTTCTTTTAATTATTCACTATATTAATAAAGGGCATAATGGCATACAAAAAACAGCTTTGAGCCACCCCTAAAAGTTATTCGATTTGCCTTAAATTTTACATGAAATATTTTAGCTAAAAGGAACCAGATTATAGCCTGGGAGGAAAGAAAATTGAACTTCGATTTTTTACCCCATTCTGTGGACCACCCTAATATATATATATATATGCAGAAAAATCACAGAATAACACGTGATCTTATTAATAAGCAAAAAACCACAGGGGAAAAAACATGAAATCCGCGTGCTTTCGTGATATATTCACATCTTCAGGGAAAAGAAAGAAATAGCTATTTCTTTCTTTTCCCTGAAGATGTGAATATATCACGAAAGCGCTCGGGTTTCGGGTTTCTTTTTCCTTTTTCCCTGTGGTTGTTATATATATAAAATTTGATACTTGTTTCACTGTGATATGTATTTAGAATATTTTTAACTGGCATAAATTTAGGAAATAAAACATCGCCTTACCTTATTTATTTATACATGAACTCCAATCTTCTTGGTTTTAATGCAAATTCTTCAATTACTTTGTCGTGCAACATTTTATTCTTCTCTAGCGATATTACAATTTCTTTCTCTATGGCAATTCTCACTAAAGAAGACAGCCTTTCCCCTGACATGGTATTCCGTAGGTACGTCTTTATTCTGTTAAGCGTTGAAAAACTTCTTTCCGTTGGCACACTGGTTACAGGGATTGTCAAAAGGAGCCGAATTAATAATTAACTTTATGTACAGTCACAGTGTATATGCAAATCGCTATATAACCTTATTTATAAATCCTAACATGGTCATTATAACATGTTTTATAAAGTCGATATATCTGACTCAAAATTTTTAACTACATATTCCCTCTTCCCGCGTCTCTCACCCCCACCCTCACTGGGGAAATGGGGTTTAGATGATAGATGGATGAATGAAAATTTTTAGCCTGACAACTTGACAAGAGATGGGACTGTGTATTGTTAGTTTTTTTTTTAAGTCCCTAGTAGGGGAAATAATAGGTCAGGCTTAGCCTGACCTGCCTGACCCCCTCCGTCGCCACAAATAAATAAATATATATATATATAATATGTATGTATGTAAGGCATATGATAGTGAACCACAATATTTTATTTAAAAAACTAGAAGACAGGAAGGTTCCCATGTACATATTAAATTTATTGAAATTTGGTATTTCCACCAATCTTTTACCGTTAGGTGGGGCAATGTACTATCCGAATGTTTGGCTCCTTTTGCTGGGTGAGACAAGGCTCCTTGCTCTCCCTTATGCTGTTTAATGTGTATATTGACGGATTAATTGCTTCACTTAATGAGGCAACAGTGGGATGTTGTATAGATAACACAAGGATAAATAACTTAATTTATGCCGATGATATGGTGTTAATAAGTCCTTTTGTTAAAGGTCTGGATCGGCTACTAAAAGTCTGCGAAGTGTGTTCGCAGAAACATATTCTTTTTAATGTTACAAAAACTAAGGTTATGCCATTTCATACTAAAAGCTATAATCAGCCAACTAACATTAGGTTTAAAATGAGAGATCAAGTAATTGAGGAAGTACAAGAGTTTAAGTATTTGGGTCAAACTATCACCAGCTCCTTGAGTGACGACTCAGATATAAGAAAACAATCTCAAAGCCTATGTGCTAAAGCGAATATGACTATAAGGAACTTAAGGAACTTTCGGTTCTGTACAAGTGAAGCTAAAGACACACACTTTCGTACTTTCTGCAGTAATATATACGGACAGCAACTGTGGGTGAATTATAAAAAAGGTTTTGGCAGAACTCTAAATTTGCTGTACAACAGGTCTTTTAGACTCTTACATAAATTAACCCCGAGATGCTCAGCTTCGCAAGTGTTTGCTACCCATGATGTCCCAAGCTTCCCGGGAAGCTCAATGCAGTCTGATGCAAAGAATTAAAAAAAACAACCAACCCGATTATCCAAGCTATCCATGAGTCCTGCCGTTTATTCTCTAAGCTATGGTATTCTTGGTACGAAAACGTCTGTCTGAAGCTCCACTTAACCTCGACATTACTGTATATTTCTAATCAACTGTATATATTTCTATCCTTAGTATGTGAACTGTTATTGTATTAATAATATTGTCATATGGACTATAATCTGCCAATAAACCTTTTCATTTTCATATGTATTAGGGTGGTCCATACATATATGCAAAATATGAAAATGCACAAATAAGAGCTGCTGATGCATTTCCTCGCTCTTTATATGGAAAAAGACCTCATAACGGATTTTGAGCTAAATCTATTAATATTAAAGGTTGCGCAAGTTTGAAGAAATTTGGGAGCTATTGAAGAATAGGGACCCCAGCCTTCTTTAGTTAGCTTTATAAGGCTAACTAACGAAAATATCATGACCTAACCTAACCAATCGTCAAGGGCGTACAGTTAACCTAAAGATTGGTTAGTCAGGTTGTGATATTTTCGTTAGTTAGCTTTATAAGCCTAACTAAAGAAGACTGGGGTCCCTATTCTTCAATAGCTCCGAAATTTGTCAACCATAATGTATGATGTATTTAAGTCGTCGAGTTGCGCCACCTCTAAATCTGCACGAATTGATCCAGCTTTTTATTTCCAACATCGTTAGTGATAGTGGAATATATTTTTATTTATTTTTTTTGAACCACCCTACCCAACATATTCATCTACTGTATAACTACCCCATTTTCTTTTACAGTTCTTTTAAAGAATAAGCAAACAAAAGTGGGCTTAACTTAAGTCTGTTTGAACTGTAAACCCTATAACTAAATGCGTGTTACTTTGGTTATATTAGAGCTAATATCACTGTTTGATTTATGGTTATTGATATAGGCTTTCATTAACGTCATTTGGTTGTCATAGACAACCTACTAGGCCTACCCAATTTTAGAAAGTAATGGTTAACTTGGATTGTGTATAGAGTTGGTTACTCGTAATTTTTTAAGTAATGTCATTATATATATATATATATATATAATCATTTACAGTGCTGGAGGTCTCGTGACAGCTGTTGCACCTGTGGTTATAGGGGCAGGAGGATTATGGGTCGTGCCAGGGATATATTCTGATTGTGGGCCTATCCACATTCCGGACCCTGATCCCAATGACTTGTCGCCAACTGCTGGTCTGAAAACATCGCAAGTAAGTCTTTCGTGATAGACCAAATGTCTTCATTTACCTGTATAAAAGGGAGGCAAGATCCAGAATCCGTATTTCTCCACACGGAGGATAATGAGCATGGACTCGGTCACCTGAGCCTGGGCAATCACATGGTAAGTGACCGTCCCACCTCCAACTTCCAGCATAAGTCCAATCTCCAACGAACATGCCTACGGAAGACCTATTTATCCGTATATATTATTAAATTTTCTGAAAACGAAGAATCAACTGGTTAGACAGATTGCAGTAAAATGTTTAGATTCATACCCTAATGTTCCAAAACTGGACGCTTGGAAGTGAAGTTATTCAAGTGCATTCAGAACGTCAAAACTCGAGAAGTAATTCAAGTACTCGAGTTACTTCTGATCACGGTTTTCTTCCCACAAAGTGAGATTTGGGTCACTGAGTCATTTCAGTCACTTTGCGGGCACGCCATTGGCGTCCAGAGTGCTAATTAAAGTTCTTTAGTCACATTTTGGCGAAAGGTAAAAAATTGGTAAAGGCATTTGAATAACTTTCACTTCCAAGCGTCTAGTTGTTGTTTTTGAGATACAAAGTTTCGTATTGTGCTTCGTATCCAGAGATTCGGTCGAGCTGCATTCACACCATTTGAGCACCAGTGTTATATCATCCCATTGTTGGACTCGGCAAGATGAGATAGGTTGTGGGTGTGGCCTTTCTTTGGCATTATTATTCCCTCCCCTTTGTCAAGGCGAGAAAAACTACCCTTGCTCACCTTGGCATAGGCTATACCCGCCTAACTTAGTAATTACTTTGTCGCTTTGACTGTACTACTGTCGCTTGCTGGTCTCCGTTGGAATGATAGCATTTCATCTTCTGTGCTGGATGCGTATGCCCATGACCTGGGCATTTTGGGGGTGGGGGTTTAAAGGTGTGTGAATCTTTTTGAAGGACAACTTTTGAACAATAGTATAAATTTTCAGCACGTAGAGGAATTTTTCAAGGAAATTTCTTGATGAGCGTTTGGACTACACAAATTAAAAAAAAAATTTTGGTCGAATGTAACCCAACTTTACCTACATTTTCAAAGAAAACTATTAAAAACTTTGTAGACTGTAAAAATCGAATAAAACATTTCTCGCCATTTCGAGAAAAATTCTAGTTTTGTTCTATCGTTCAAAGTGTAATTATGCTTCCGACCAAATAAATTTGGAGGGGCCATACTGGATTGAGCTTGTCCGTTCGTGTTTGGGTTATAACTTGAACCGCTGAAAATAAATTGATGAAACTTCACGCGCATAAGACTCTGTTTGCAGTAAAACTTGGATCCCTGCATCAAAGGTCAAGTTGAAGTCTACGCCATAACTTTTGAACTACTTAACATAAATTGGTGAAACTTCGCATACAGATCATTACAAACCTGTGTTACGAGCAAGACTCAGATTCTTCAACCAAAGGTCAAGGTCACAAATAAAATAGAGGAAAGGACACTGATGTTCCGACTAGAGGTGGAAAGTACATCAGTACGCGAGTATTCTTGTACTCGAGTACAAGTCTTTGTTGTATTTGTTTTCAATGCAATGCGTTCATATGGTCTAATAAGCTTTGTTCATGCATGCAAGCAGCCAAGCACCAATTAAAGTTTGAAACCACGCACTTAAACTCGTACTCGAACATTGAAAAAACTGTACTAGTGCTCGTACTCAAGCGCTAAAAAGATATACTCTCTGTACTCGTACAACTCCATAATTTTGGTACTCTTTCCACCTCTAGTTCTGACATGGTTCTTGCATTACCATGTTAATGACAACTTCCAATTTGCATTTTACGTAGTTTACCAACCAGTGTTAGTTATATTCAGGATTTAAAGTGAACGAGAAGTTGTTTCGCTTGTCTATACTGGGTTAATGTAAGCCCCAAGTTAGATTAAATTCAAGACTTATTCTGGTGTCGAGTATTTACAAGTTGTTCAATGTTCATTTTATTAAGTTAGAGTAGCAGCTAATTTCAGGTACCTTATTTTTAAAAACTAGACCCAGTT
The DNA here is from genome assembly GCA_023014485.1 of Bathynomus jamesi. Lineage (NCBI taxonomy): Eukaryota > Metazoa > Arthropoda > Malacostraca > Isopoda > Cirolanidae > Bathynomus > Bathynomus jamesi. Next base: position 170,609 of record JAJOZX010006745.1, read on the forward strand.
TTTGTCTTCGTCCAGATTTAAATTTCGTTATATTCCTTCGAACGACGTGGTCGACTCCCTGTAGCATCCCGCCTCAACTGGGTGATTTGATGGAGGAGAGAATTGTTTTCTATTCTCATCTTGCCCTCGTAACCAGCTACGCATGGCTGGTCAGGGACTTTCTACAAGAACCTGTCCACTTGGTTCTTAAATGTACTTTGGTTTGTGTGCTGGAGGTTTCTCAGTTTGAGTATTTTCCATTCATATATTACTGTACGTGACACGACAATTGGGCGCAAAACAATTGAGCGAGAGCAAGCAAATAAAAACTGGATAAAAGAAACAAAATAAGCTTGAACAAATATTTATTAAGGATGTTAAAAAAACTTTATTAAGGATGTTAAAAATAATGTGGTTAGGTTAGGTTAGGTTAGGTTAGGTTAGGTTAGGTTAGGTTATTGTTTTGCGCAAAAACAGAAGAGCGCAAGAAAATAAAAACTGGATAAAAGAAACAAAATAAGCTTAAACAAATATTTATTAAGGATGTTAAAAATAATGTAGGTTAGGTTAGTGTTGCGCAAAACAATTGAGCGAGAGCAAACAAATAAAAACTGGATAAAAGGTTAGGTTATTGTTGAGCGCAAAACAATTGAGCGAGAGCAAGCAAATAAAAACTAGATAAAAGAAACAAAATAAGCTTAAACAAATATTTATTAAGGATGTTAAAAAAAACAATATTTATTAAGGATGTTAAAAATAATGTGGTTAGGTTAGGTTAGGTTGTTGTCGTCGTCGTCTTGCGCTCATTTGGCGGCGCTCATAACTTCATAAGTCGGGGTAGCATTACTGTATGCCCCTCACGTCGTCTTTCCAAGGAGGAGAGTTTCAGGGATTGTAGTCGTGACCAGTAGAGTAGTCTTTAACTCTACTTTCTCCCTCTTAGACGTAAAAGTCCTTTGCCTAGCTTCGATGTTTGCAATGTCTCGTTTTCTGTATGGGTTCAATTATTGATAGGGCTAGACTCTCTCATAATTTCAACGTGAAGTTTGCGTTTCTGCTATAAAAACTCTTCCGGATAATTCCCTTTTTTATATCGTTATTATTTGAATGTTATGGTGTTCCCTTGAATTCTGCATCTGATGACAGTATTACTGCAAGATTCCTAACTTATGGGTTTGGTATTATCTGCGTTTGTGTGTGATTGTTACCATATCATTTACCATTTGTATGAGTGTTACCATATCTTACGAGTTGAAATTTTTCTCCGTTGAACTTCATATTGTGTTTTTCCGTCCACCTGAATAGGGTTTTGTCATATTGTAGTATTTCTGTCTCACCTTAACTTGATATTTCCTTGCATACGTTTGTCTCGTTTGCAAAGCACAATATGACAGTCTTTAATATCTGAATCTACTCATGTTTGCAATCATTATTTTATATATATATATATATATATATATAGGTCCCACAGTGTGGCACATACAGCTTTACGTGAGATCCGAACCATAGGTCGCTACATCATCTGGACGCGGAGGACGGTCACCCATCCAACTAACTTCAACCCAGACTCAATATAGCTTAACTTCAATGGTCGACAAAGATCGGTGTTACGATATTAGGAACGATGAAACCCCGCCGTAGGGTTGCCAAGTGTCCTTTATTTCAAAGGACAGTTCTTTATTTCAGCTCATTTGTCCTTGTCCTTTGATAAACTCGGAAAGGACGCCATATGTCTTTTAATTCAGTAATTGACTCTCAAAATTTTATTCATCACTACAAATTTGAGACGGAGATGTTTTCAAACTTAATTAATTCGTTAATCGGGAGAAGTGAGATTCAACATTCAGATGTGATTTCTAGTAAATTAGAGTTGGCAATCCTGCCCCCATTGCCCGTTGCCATCGTCATCCTTGCTGGAGAGGAACGAGGAAGGCATCGCCCGCTAACATATTTTTTGTGCTTTGCCATATTAAACCGGCTTCATGAGTTTTTGACGTGATTCTATTTTTTAGGAGTTGAAGAATATCTTCAGATGAATACTTAGGTAAGAAGCGTGCAAGTGTCCTTTATTCAAGATCTGTTGACTTGGCAACCCTAAACCCTGTGCATATTGTGCATATGAAATGTAATAAAAGCTGTAAAGTTGTAAAATAAAATATTAAAGTAATACAAATATGAATAAAAATGTTAAAGTAAGATAAAAAAAATATTGAAATGTAATAAAAGTATAGATATATAAAATTAACGAAAATAATGACATGTCCTGTTAAAATTAGTAATAGAAATATTTCTTTATATGTAGAAAGACATGGAGTACTAAATTTGTACACATGTAATATGGTAATTTTGTATTTTCAGGTCATTGCGGTTGACCTTAAAAGGGAAATGTTTGATAAATATTATAATGGGTGCTGCAATGCCTGTTTTTGGCCACTTTTCCATTCTATGCCCGACAGAGCAATTTTCGAAGGAGATAAATGGCAGGTGAGCTTTTAGATAAATTGAAGAAAGCCCTACAAATTAATAAAATAATAATAATAATAATAATTATACTGACAGGTATTTGTGAAGATAACATTTTGGTAGAAATTCTTTGATAACTACACGATAAAAATTAAAAAAAATTTCAGAGAACCATGAAAAATAGCTATATCTCAAGACATGGTTCTCGAATAAAAAAAAAATCACCATGTACTATTTATTTTAAATAATTTTTTCCGTTAGGCTTACAAAACGGTTAATGAAGAATTTGCTGACCGAACTGTTCAAGCCATTCGGCATCTCAGGAAGGATTCCCCGAACTCTGTTCCTTTAGTGTGGCTTCACGATTATCATTTAATGCTGGCAGCGAACCATATCCGCGAAGCTTGCGATGAGGAAGGATTGGTCATTAAGATGGCCTTCTTTCTTCATATTCCATTTCCCTCGTGGGACATCATGAGACTCTTCCCGTGGGAGGATGAATTGCTCCAAGGAATTTTGGGATGCGACTCTATCGGATTCCATATTCAAGATTATTGCTGGAATTTCATTGATTGTTGTAAGAGAAGGTTGGGATGCCGAGTGGATAGGGAGAAAATGTTAGTAGAACATAATAATAGAACTGTTTCGATCTGCCCTCTCCCCATAAGTATTCCATACGACAGATTTGGGAAGTTGTCGGAAGAAGCTGAAAGCGTATTAGAACTCGGTGATAATAAACAACTCTTGCTGGGTGTTGATCGATTAGATTACACTAAGGGTCTCGTCCATCGAATAAAGGCCTTCGAGTTACTCCTAGAAAAATACCCTGAACATAAAGAAAAAGTTATATTTTTCCAGGTTGCTGTTCCTTCCCGAACGGATGTTGTAGAGTATCAAGATCTGAAAGAAGAGCTCGACCAGCTGATTGGAAGCGTAAATGGAAAGTTTTCCACCCCAAATTGGTCTCCGATTCGCTACATTTATGGTTGTGTCCCTCAGCATCAATTAGCTGCTTTTTATCGTGACGCATCTGTGGCAGTTGTTACGCCCTTAAGAGACGGAATGAACTTGGTTGCCAAAGAATTTGTTGCTTGCCAGACCAGAGAACCCGGAGTTCTTGTTCTGTCGCCTTTTGCTGGGTCAGCCGAATCCATGAAAGAGGCCTTGTTGGTTAATCCTTATGAAACTAACGAATTTGCGGATGTTCTGCATAGAGCTTTAACCTTACCTAAAGATGAGAGAGAATTGAGAATGATAAAACTAAGAAATAGAGAGAAAAGGCACGATGTTAATTACTGGCTTAGATCCTTCTTGATAAGCGTTGATTGCCTAGAAGATGAGAATAAGAAGTTAAGTCACCATGCTCTTCTGGCTGAAGAAGATTTTGGAGTATTTCTTTCCAAGTACGTTACAGAATCTTCCAATTTGGCTATTTTATTAGACTATGATGGGACATTAGCCCCAATAAGGCCTCACCCAGATTTGGCTGTTTTGACTCCGGAGACTAAAGACGTTTTGGAACGTCTCGCCAAATTGCCGGATGTTCATTTGGCTATAATATCCGGTCGATCACTTCAAAATGTGAAAGAAATGGTTGGAATTGAAGGAATAACTTACGCGGGCAATCACGGGTTGGAAATCATACATCCTGATGGAACCATTTTCACTCCTACAATTCCGCACGAATATTCACTTAAATTAGATAGCTTGAGAGAGAAATTGAAGGACTCTTGTAAGCATGGCGCATGGGTGGAAGATAAAGGTTCGGTGATCACATATCATTATATAAAAGTACCGAAAGATGATTTAGGTGATCTATTGCCCAATGCTAAAATGGCCTTCCACGATGCCGGGATAAAATTGAACCATAGTCACAACGCTTTCGAGGGTCGGCCCCCAATACAATGGGACAAAGGAAGAGCGGCAATTCACATTCTGAGAACTTTATTCGGAGTAGATTGGTCGGATCGTGTCTCGACGATATTCGCAGGAGATGACAACACTGACGAAGATGCCATACAGGCTTTGCAAGGCATGGCCATTACTTTCCGAGTGACAAAGTCTCAGAATATAAGAACAGCGGCTACTCATCGCTTACCAAACTCAACCGCTGTTTACAAGATGCTGAGGTGGATTGCGAGAAGACTGGAAAAGAGAGACGCCTCGGAAATGCGAAGAGAATCACTGACTTGAACAGAGGTATTGAAACTAGTGTTTTCATAAAAACTGGGGGACCTTTGCTCTCCTTGCCTTTCCGTTTTAAAGGCTTGGTTGCGTTCAAGAACTGTATTTTAGTTTTAGCATTGGAGGGATTCGAGTATTAAAATGTTTTCCCGATTTGAATTTGAAGTAATTTAGACTTGAATTAGATGTCCATTTAATGGTACCTTAAATGATGTTTTTAAATATTTTAAATAACGAAAACTCGGAATTACACTTAAACTAAGCAACCGTGCTAAATATTTTAATTTTTTCTTATTTATATATGTAGTTAGTCACACATATATGAGCTTCCATATCTTTATTAAAAATATGAATATTTTAACAGTAAATGTAAAATTTTTTGTCAGTTCACTTAAATTTTTTATTTTGTCGTGAACTTTAAGTAATTGGTGGTGATGAGAAAAAGAGGCATCGCTATGAATATCTCGTAATAAAAACTAACGTGTGACAATAGTAAAATAGTTGAGAAAGTACGTTTTAGACCCATCTTATATAATCTTATTTGAAGTAAATATGTTATGTACTACCGTGAAATAGAATTAAAACTAATTTTTAAAGTTTTGTCTTAGAAATTTGTAATACCTTCGAAAAGGTAGATTATCATAACCAATTTTGATGGGTTTGGGTATTGAGAATATTTACATCTGAATTTACATTCATTGTAAGTACATTCCCAAATCATGTTTATTTCTGTGTAATGTGAAAATTGCTAAAGTTTTTTAAAAAAATACAATATAGGTCTACCTAATTTAGGCTAAACTCAGAGAATGTTCCTGGGATCAAATATAGTGTCTTTTATTAGAGTGCCGAAAATTATGAAGTCCATATATTTAATAGGACCAATCCTATTCAGAGAATATATTTTTAGGTGTTCAGTTGATGTATTTTTAGTAGTAAATGAGATGAACAGTCTTTATAATCTCCTCACACTTTAGATTGTAAGTATTTAAAAGTTAAGCGACATACCTATCAGAAAGGCCAAGTAATTTAACGTTACGGGAGCATTTGTCAGATATTCATCAATGTCATGCATCTGATTTTTGCTATGTATTGTTACTCGCATCAGTTATAAACATTTTTAAAGTAAATACATCTTCATATCGTGTTTGTATAGACAGAAAAACTGTCTGATGCATAACTAAGGGATCTGACAAATTCGCTTTGCTTGTGGCCTGAAGGATCTAAGTTCGAATGCTGGGTTTCATATATTTAGACAACAACCCCTTGGAAACGCGTTTTTTGTCCGCGCTTGGTTCAGACCCCACTTAACTTTTTTCCCGCCCCTCCCCCTGATGCCAGTTCGTACGCAGCTAGAACGGACGATGAGCTTGCTTAATCATGAAGCAACAGTTGTTGTATCAAATACAATATCTTACAATGCTCCTGGACCAATTACGTCATCAACCTTCAACTGCCGACGAACAGAGTGGACGAAATATTGAATTTTGCGTTTTTAAAGCTTTAGTTTCGTTTCATAATTGACAAATTGACTTGGGGTTTTCAAATATGGTAGTTAAAGGCCTTAATGTTAGTGTACATTTTAATTAAGTTTACAGTTAGGCCCTCGTTGGTACACTTAGTGGTTTTAAAGTTTTTGTAGGTTTCTAGCTAAACTATTAATTTCTTGCTAAGCACTCCAGAAAAGGTTTTGCCTCTTTAAATTTCCTGTAGATTGATAAGTTTCTACGTAAATGCCTACCAATTGTGGAACTTATTAAACTTGGGAATACAATAGGTAAGGCCCTCTCCAAAACTAGTTTCTCGTCAGCTTCATGTTTAACAGAAGCTATTGCGTTTGACAAATATGCAAGGTTGACACGACTGAAAAATAATTATTGAATTATCCCAATTAGTGGAAACTGGAATCGTATGGTAAGCACGTGATCTTCCGCGTTGTTGCTATTGAAGGTTTAACTAATACATAATAAAACACGAATTAATTTGAATAGTAAGTTAAACCTTGAACAGCAATAATGCGAGGACCATGAGCGTATCATACAATTCTAGTTTCCACTAATTAGGATAATTCAGTGTCATACACATTTATAAAAAACTTAATATATGTCTTTATGCGAGTTTATAGAACTACCAGCATGTTTACACACGCAAAATTCAATGTTTCTACTCTTAATGAGTTCGTGATAATGAAACTTCTTGTACATAAATTGTTTATTATTAAGTTCTATAAATAAAAATTAAATAGTTCCTGAAGTTAACACATCACCTACATATTTTAGGGTTGATTTTATTTTTAGTAACTACCCCTCAGTTTCATGAGTGGTAAATAAATACCACTACAACATAGAAAACAAGAATGTACGTTAAATCCGCGCGAATGTCTTAAGAAACTTCATACGCCATAATTGTTCTATAAAACGAGGGCCTTTTAGTCTTAAAATTGCTTTTTTTTCATCGTAACCACCAGTCTAGTAATATCAGACAAACCCAACTTCGGACGGCGAAGAAAGTCTACTGAAAGAAGTTTTCCAATGTTTAAATCTCAAACACAGGTGTGACATCTAATGAACTTAACAGAATATTGACATTTACACTTCGCTAAACACTACTTAAATATTGCCTAAAGTGAATAAAAAAAAAAAGCCTTGCTCAAACGTTGAAAAACTTCCCTTGCAGTATATTTCATTAGCATCCTAAACGGGCATGTGATATATATTACGAAGCTGCGACTTTCTATCGTTCTCGCAATTTTAAAAGTACCTTCCTTGGGTAGAGCAATATCGGCACATTGAGCTCGAGAAAGACTTTCTTGTGTCAGGGTGAGACTTCTTTATTATTTTTCTAGTAGTAATCTCACCCTATCTGCTTAAATGTTAGAATACCATTACTTTTTATCACAAACTTTTGGTACTCATTAATACTGAGGTATAACCTTAAAATTTGAAGGCGACGGGTTACTTTCTCACACCATCGTAGGGTGGGACAAGTTGTACACTACTACTATATTTAAAAAAAAAAAAAAAAAATTTCTGAAAATATGAAGTGTGCACGCGCGCCGTACTGAGAGTAACATTAAATATAAAGAACACAATATAAACTTTTAGGAACAACAAAAATATACAAATTCATTAAATAAGTTTGGCAGACATCCTATGAATGACATCACTCTCACTACGCCATCCTAAACAACAATAATAATGTACAATATTTAGAGAGAATGGTTAATGGCTTGAAATGTAGAACTAAGCAGTAAGAGTTAAAGCTGCATTTCACATACATAATAAAATATGATCATATCTCCAACAACGTGTGTTAAAACACCTCTATCAACAACTCCGTAAAATCTCTGCCATCATTTTCAGTAACACCTGTGCTTCCGCATTACCTAAATTATATGCTTCGATATATAGATTGATTAACTAGTTATATTTAGCTGAATGCTATGACTGTACGAAAGGCGAACATATATGTATTATAGACAAGAGTAAGTCCGTCTAAAAAAAAATTTTCGTAAGTACAGACTTAAATCTTTTATCTCAATGGAGAGGAAGAGAGAGAACTAATAGAGGAGTAAGACGTGGTTTCGTAGTGTTTGGTGGATTGATCCGCTTGGTTATTCTTCAGTTCGCCCAAAGTGTGGATGAAGTGAGACCAATCGTCGTTTCGTGGGACGCACAATTGCTGAAAACAATAAAAATAACTGATGTGAAAATCCCCATTTTAATCAACTAAGATTGGGGGCTTTCCTTTTTTTTTTAATGGGGTTGTTTAACCTCTTTCGCAACATCTAAGCTCATGTGGCAGAGGAGACCTACAACTTTACGTGGGATTCGAACCATGGGTCGCTACATAGTCGATGCAAAGGACAGTCCACTATCCAAACCCAATGTAGCTGATCGACGGGAAGTGGTATCGCGACGTAGCCCGGGCCTTCGTGTTCTAGGTCTTTTCAAAATTCCCGTCTCTCATTGGGTAGCACCAATGTCAATTATCCAACTTCAACATGTAATCAGATTCTGTTCAGGAAACTAACGAAACGGGCTTAAGCGTTAATCACTCAAAGACCCACCTCTCCTACATCATAAATCCAGACTTTGCCCATGTCGTCACCCACGGTAATCTGTTGGCCGTTAGGAGTCCACGAGACGCGGTTGAGAGCGGGAGAACCATCCACAATCGTGGTGGCAGTTGGAACCTGAAAGGAAAAACAAAATTGGTAACTTTCCACTCCTGGGCACCTTCGTTTTTATTTAAAAGGAACAAAGCATAGAACTTCTAATACAAAAGATTATTCCGTATCACTTTGTAGTTAATGTACGAGAAGTTTTTCATACGATAAAAAGAAACTTCAAAAATGTTACCTCCGTATCCTGGTTCAAATTCCAGAGATCGATTCTACCCGAGCCATCGACGGAGGTATACAGAGCAGGGTGAATGGGAGACCAAGATACATCGAACACGTAATCTCCATTATCCTCAAAAGAATACAGCGGTTTGTTTTCCTGAAAATAACGAGATCAACAGTCATAACATTACTAAAGTACTTTTGTAGTTCAGTGAGGCAGTTTGAATGCAAATATATAGTGGTACTTTCTGTATAAATAAATTTTAGCAATTTTTTAGTTTTTCGTTGGGAGAAAGATTAAAAAAATTGATTTGTCGGCCTTACGACAACCGATTGACTTGACATTCTATCAAGTTATTATTAGGTTACATTACGTTTGTAATGTCGGTTTTAGTCTTGTCGACGAAATGGGTACAGGTCAGAAATTGTTACCTTTTGTCCACCCCACATGTTTTCACGAAGTTGAACCCACTAACAATAGAGACTGTTCTACTTAGTCCTAAAGAAGCACTTGCTTTACATTTCGTTGACAAAGTGCGCGCGTGTTTTGGGGATGTTTCATCTTCATAACAGCAAAGGTCGTGTGACGAAAGGGACCTACAGTTTTACGTGCAACCCTAACCACAGGTCACTACATCATCTGAACTGTTTAAGTATTTAGTAACAATGTTTATACACATACGGAACTATGAAAAGTCTCGTGTTTATTAACCATCTGATGAGATTCTGTTTGTTACGAGTAATAACATTCTACATTTCAATACCTCTGACTATCTTCAACTGCCGCCATTATAAACCCACCCGCGCGGTCGACGGTCATTCTGGCCTCCAGCTGGCGCTATTTTCTAGAATGTTGTTCATCCCTCCACAATATATACAGAGGGTTGACGAAAGCAAATAAAGACCACGATGATTGTCCTCGAGAACAAATGGCAAAGTACATCAATGGAACGCCAGAACGCGCATCATCACCTTTACATAATGCAAAGGGTAAACAAACACGATCTACTAAGTATATTGATTCAATAAAATTGATATTATTTATTAACTTTTAGCATCAAATAATAAACTGGAAAAACCAAAAGGTGTCTATTTACTTTTGTCAACCTTCAGTACTACTATCCTTTCTCTAAATGTTGGCTCGCTTAGCCTCGTTGGTTGTGGTTCGAGTAGAGGTCGTAGCAGTCTCGACCTAGTCGCTTCGCATGGTCTTCAGCTGCGTATTGCAGCCTTGCATCACCTTTGACACCAAAGTAATAATTAGCCACTCGCTGGATACTGAGCAAATACGCGATATTTTATCGCAGTGTAGCTTCGACTGTGCTTGTTTTCCATATATTTTCCTCGTAAACAGTACAATTTAACATGCCAAAGTTGTCCACTGAACGTTACTAACTTTTCAGGTTACGTAATTAATAAAGAAATAATTAATTATCCTTAACTACTATTAAGCAATTATGACTAAAAAGAACAGTGCTGCAAAGCCAAAGACACGGGAAAATTATTCTTGCCCTGTATTTAGACAACCGCAGTAGTGATAACTAATGGTTTCTTGCGAAAACCACGATCAGGCACTAAGAATATGCTGTCACTAAGTTGCCTAAAAAGCTGCGTGCACAGTAAAACAATCGTGGCATAAAGCACATTTTCATAAATGGGGTAGAGGAACATATCGGATCTTGAAACCCTAAAAAATGGTGCAGAAACCGAGAAACCTATCAAACGCAGCTGGCGAAGTTCAGAGAAGTGAAGAAACTACGAGACACTACTGAAAGCAAGTGTACGAATTAATTATGCTGTTTCTCAGCGCGCGCGAGAAAAGATACCAAAGAACAAATGAGGGGTCCCGCGTCTTAAGGTACCTAGGCGCCAAAATTAAAATTTGCAAGAAATCGCCTACAAAGTTCAGCAATATTCTCGCAATAGTATATCTGTTATTAATCGAGCTAGAACGTTCATTTTTGGCTAAATTAGAGTTCTAAGTATGGTAATGAAGATGTTGAGTTTTTGGAAAAGATTTTCATATTTTATATATATATTTTTTTAATTTTTTGATTTTTTTCTTATGCCAAACTTTGGGGTGAACTTTTGGCTGGCGGTAGAGGTGAAAAAAGTAGTTCGCTTCATAAGGTTTTCAACCATACTTCGTGTCGTAAGGTCATTATAACCCAAATCACGTGATAGAGGAAGGGTGAAAATAGTGATATCCATCAAAAACACGTTCTCGCCTGTGGCGGCGCTTAGGTATCTTAAGACGCGCGAGCCCTCAAATGTTTCTAAGTGATCATAAGTAGCTCGATCTGAACGACCATCAACTAGAATCAGGCGCGTCAAAGTTCCAAAGATCAATTTCGATGCATTCGATTACATAGATATAGTCAACTGGAACGAAGCTGAAAAATTAGAGTTGCCACTACAAGAGATCTGAGCGACAATCAACTCAAATTATTTATAAAAAGAAGTCACTCCACCGATTCTCAATTTCAAGATGCCGTGGCTCACACAGGTTATGTGAAATTGGGTCGCTGGTGGCAGCTGAAGATGAAATCAGAGGAAGTTGAAATTGTAGCACGTTATTACTAGTATCAAAAAGCAACTTTTGTGCAGTTCTTTGACTCCACCGTGACAAAAAACAAAACCCAAGACAAGATACCTAATGTATGATTTTATATATCAGGTCATCCCATGAGTAATGTCGTTTTTTTTACCTTTATTTCCAAATGAAAATAAAAAATCAAAATAAATTTTAATCAATTATATATTTTCCTTCACTTTTTATGACTGCCACCTCTCTACAAGCATTTCAATTCCATGTTGATAAAATTCCTTCGGTTTAGAAGCAAAAAACTCGGAGGGCAATGTTGATAGCCTCGAAACTTTCAAGTTCTTTCCCGTCAAGATTGTTCTGAAGACTTCTGAATAGGTGGTAATCTGATGGTGCAAGGTCTGGTGAATACGGAGGATGTGAATTCTTTCCCAACCAAGCTGTTCAATTTTGGCAGTGGTGATTCTAGCAGTATGAGGACGCGCGTTGTCCTGTTAAAACACAACACCCTGGCGATTGGCCAAAGAAGGACGTCTTGTTTGCAATGCAGCGCTCAATCTTGGAAGGTGGTGACAGTAGACTTCGGCTGTAATGGTTTGATTGGGCTGCAACAGTTCAAAATAAACAACAACTTCAATATCCTACCTAACGCACAGCAAAACCTTCCTGGGGGTGCATATATCCTGTTGACTGTTGTGTAGCAGGTTCCCCAGCACCAATCCACTGCCGATGACGCTTAACATTGTGGTAAAGCACCCATTTTCATCCCCAGTAACGAGTCGATTCAGAAACAGTGCTTGAAGTTGCTGAGAATGCAATGAAGAGCAAATGTTCACGCGATCTCTACATTCAGTCTACATTTGTCTGGTGACAACGTTTGGGGAACCCACTTCCCAAGTTTCGACACTTTTCCCAGTGTGGAAGGAACCGGTCGAATTTAGTCGCTGGGCAAGTTCTTCAACAGTTACGGCAGGATTTTCTTCAAGTGTAGCTATCAGAAGGTCATCATTAAACTCAACAGGTCGGCCCGAGCGCGCTTCATCAGTTAAGCTATAGTCACCAGACCTAAACTTCCGGAACCATCGTTGACATTTCCTTATATTTAAAGCTTCCTCCCAATAAATATCCTGAATATTTTTTGCGGCTGCAGTCGCGTTATTTCCTTTTCTAAACTCATAAAGCATTATATGCGTAAAGATGAAATAAATGAAGATTGTTAACGCGATGAAACTTCACTTAGACTGAGAAGTGGCATGTCTAAACACAAAAATTTGAGTTTTCCACCAAATATACAAACACGACGCGAGTTTAGCAACGCAAAAAAAACTACGTTACTTATGGGATGAACTGATAATAAAATAAAGCAGCCAAAGAAAAATGTCTATGAAAATGAACCAACTAATGTGTACGATAATTAATTCATTACGAGTATTAATGACAGTAAAATTGTTATAGAGAATAATTACATCGGTAGTTTAAAGTAAATAAATGAAGCAAATCTTTTTTCCGTTTTATTTTCCACCTTTACAACGCAACTTAGAAACGAGATTACAACCAAATGCCATTGAAAAATGATAAAGGAAACATTCTTATTCAACAAAACTTTTTTCAAGTATTAATACTGTAATCCCGGTGGAGAATGAAGAGAAAACGCGCGTAATAATGGGATACACTACGTTTTAGTTAAAATTTTCACTCGATGCATTATGAAAATCCCATTAAGACAGTTCCACTCTCAATTTTTCAAATCTACTCCCACTGTCTCGAGGACCCAGAGAGCTTCACACAATATTTCTTACCTTAACCGACCATAATTTCACCGTCCAGTCAATAGATGAAGTAAGGAACAAGTGGGAGAAGTCAATGGCTCCTGAGACGCAGTGAGTACTGATTCCAGTCACGGGACCCTGATGACCATCGTACACATCCAAAATTCCGGCTTTGCTCCCGTGACGACAGGCTGAAAAGAAAGCACCATTATCGCTACATTTCATTTTGGTCACAATGTTAAAATTTGCTGTACAAAGTTTATAAAACTCTGATCACGTCGAGAACGCGTCGAAGCAGCAGCGAAAAAGGCAACCGAAATTCCTCCCTAATTCAATGACAGGTTTTAATAAGGGAAACAACAGCCTCACTAAACAAGTTAGAGAAATTTAAACTTGACGGCTGGTCATTATACAGGGTGTGCATAAAGTTCAGCATCATAGTCAACTACTACTTGAATACAATATTTGTTTCTATGATAATGCTGGACTTTATGGATACCCTGTAGTGCTATATTTAAGCGTACATATCGTAAGAACAGACCAGAATTTTTTTTGTTTCTAAGTTTAGGGATTACACTCGGAACATAAAGGTTCTGAGTTCGACTACCACCACCACCACAGTCTCCTGGGATTGAATTGGGTCGGCTACCTACTAAGCTTAAATATATATTAATGGGGTTGTTTAACCTCCTTCGCAACATCTAAGGTCACATACTAAATGCTCGGGACCAGATGATTCCCAAGAGTCCACATCCACCTATCCCTCTTTGTGGAGAAACAGGGGGCTCCGAATATTACCCGTTGGCTATTGCCTTTCAAAATACTACAATTATGAATTGATTTACCCGTAAATACGGCTCCTTCCTCCGATCCTACAATGAAGTTATTCACATCCGTAAGAGGAAATCCTAGGCAGGTCACGGCCACGGCTCTTGACTGTTTATGCTGAAGTTCCATAGACTCCTACGCACAATGAAAATAGTAAAACATGGAGGAAGAGGAGGAAAAAAGAACGAAAAATAAGATAAGGTAATTATTTCATCAATAAGTAGTTCTATTATCAGTTCGTAAACAATATCCTCTTCAACCTTCGGAAACGCAAGCTTCATAAACGCTTCCATAGCTTTCAGTACATTTAAACTCCCACGAGTCAACTAATCTCCCCCCCCTCCCCCTTTTCCTCCTAACTCCACGTAATCCCCCTCCCATCATCTCACTTTTTCATTTAACTTTATCAATAACCTGATTTAGTTTAGTTAATCAGGTTATCTAAACAAACGGAGCCCTTCATCACATCCCTTTTACTTACTGTATACTTAATGGTTTTCAGTAAGGAGCGAATCTATGGCGACACTACACGAACGTTAGATAGTCATAAAGATGTAAAGTAGTTACCCCACCACCACTCAACCAACACACACTCAAACCACTGTTTTTAAACACCTAGAACGACTATCGATGGAATTAAGGATTAAGAATATATTTAACTATTATTTCAAATATAAAATATAATGACTGATCCCCCCCCCCCCCCAAGCCCCCTCTTCTTCCGTATTGTATTGGACAGTTATAAACCCGTGCTTCAACTATATGGAACCTGATTTATATCCATAATAATAAATTCATGATGTGTTGGATGATGATGATAGAATATCATTTCGGAGAGCCGATAAAGCATTTGAGTATGAACTACTTTTCATACTAATTCAAGATAAAACTCGCCTGTGGTTGGGAAAGCATATCCAATGACCACGAACACATTTTCCCATCGGTGCTAATGCTGATTAGGTTGTGGGCATTCTGGGTACCAACAACCTTCATGCAATAAACGGGGTGCTGAAACAAAAAATGTTGTTGTTTAAAAACTTTTATAACACAAAATGACTAAAAAAATTGTGAGCATCGTGCCAAGTTATCGCTGACACCTTCTGACCAACGGACCAAGTTCTCGACAGACGTTGAGAAATTTTATCTAGAAGACAATTTTTTCTAAAAGAATGTTTGAACTTTCAAAGGACAACGAAAAACAATGTGTCCTAACTTAACCTAACCAAATTTTATCTAACTTAACCAGACATAATCTAACTCTAACCAAACCTTCATTGACAAAGACGAGTATTATAACTTAGTTCTGTAGACGATAAAATTCGAATTACATCCTTCAAGAGACCATCTCGAGAAAAATTTAATTCTATTTTTGTCTCTTTTAAGTGTAATATTCCCGTCAAACTCATTAATTTTTCATAAAATCGAACGAATTTACTAAGTTCATCTGATCACAATCGGTTCCCAATATTGGAAATAATATCCGTGACGTGCGCTTTTATGTTGCGACATACTTCCTAACTCGCCTGATATATATATATATATATCTGTCCTGTCAACCTGTCAGAAGTTATACGCGTCGGTCTCTCTCCTCACGGAGTTTATGTTCGTGGCCGCCTCTAGGCCTGACTTGAGGTTGGTTGGAAAGAATTACGTTTTGATTTCTCCATCACACACAGCCAGGTACACCCGGATCATCTGGATTCTTCTTCTTTTGAAGACTTCCACACGTACACCAGTTATATTCCTAATGGTCCTTGATAACTGGTTAGTCTTGGGCCTCTGGCAAATAAGCTATTTCTATTCCTTTGGGAGTTGAGGTTGCCCTTTATTTAACACACACCACACACTATCTTCGATTTTCCTATAATTTGCTATGTGGCATTGTCGAAACCAACAAACTCAAAATATAAAATTATAGCCCAAATGAAGTAATGGTTAAAAAATTATGACCCCCCACCTATTTTGGGAGGATTCTGTGTATTATTAAACTTCAAATTGTCATATCTCAGTTCTTAATTCTCGGGCTAACCTTAGAGTGGATCTTAGGGTCTTTGTTAGCCTTAGCTTCTGTAGATCTGTAAAGGAACAATTCAAAAAGCACGTGAAAAGCAATTTCCGAAGAATAAAAGAATAAATCATAAGCACGAAAAACACCCTAAAAGTCAATGAATAAAGTTAGATAATACACTATTTTTATATTAAAAGGTGACATTCCTGACTCATTAGTTTCAAGTAAAGAACCATCTTTTTGTTTTCTGTAGCAGGTTTATGAAAGTATTTTAATAAGAAAAAGCATAAACACTATCTAAACCACTAGTGTGACCTTTTTAAAAGACACAAAAAGCCTATCTTGAAAAGTCTGAGGCCATTTCCAATTGTGGTAGTAAATAGTGATCGTGAAAACGTAGTTTCAGTCAATCATCACTAGTTTGTACAAGTTGTTTTTGATAAATTCAACGAACATGACAAACATAATTTATTCAGAACCTCAAAACAAAGTTCAAGTGAAGCTTCTACACCCCACAAGTCTCCAGCAAAACACTCAATTAATTGGTGGTGGTGCTGAAGTAGAAATTAACAGAGAAACATTCAACACAACTCTTGAACAGCTTGCTGTCACCCCAGTGAAATTACGCAAGTACTCAAAGAAATGTCATTAATTTTAATATACAGGGTGGGCCGTAAGTTTCCATACATAGGAAAAATAAACATTTTTTTATGGACAACCATTTTTATTTATATAATATGCTCTACATGGTTGCCATTGTTTTGAAAACACATTTCAATACGTGTTCCCCACTGTTGATGAACACGCATTAGCACAGTTGACGTTATGCTTGTAATGGCGTTGGTGATACGTTCCTTTAGATGATTTATGTCTCGTATCTTTTCCTGATACACCATGGCCTTCAAGTGCCCCCAAAGATAGAAATCAAGGGGGGTGAGATCTGGGGATCTGGGAGGCCACTCCACAGGACCACGCCGACCAATCCAAGCATCCGGAAACTACTGCTGATCCAAATACCGACGCACGTGAAGACCATAATGAGGTGGAGCTCCATCTTGCTGGAAGTAAACTGGGAAGTTACCTTCCTCGTTTAGCAGGGATGGGAAAATCTCTTCTTGCAACATGTTAAGATACCTTTCGGCATTAAGATTTCCACTGACAAAAATTGGTCCAATAATTCTGTCACCCCATATCCCGGCCCACACCATCACTTTACCGGCACCTTGCATCTTCGTCGGACTCAGCCAGTTAGGGTTAGCATTACTCCAATAACGTATGTTTTGCCGATTAACCTCTCCATTGACGTAAAAATTTGCTTCATCAGGAACAAAACAAACGTTTAATTTTTCCTATGTATGGAAACTTACGGCCCACCCTGTATAATACACAAGATTAAAGTATCTGAAAAATAGAACATGCAATATACAATGGTTTCTTTTCTAAATGTCTGATGTTACGAAACTTTATTTTCAGATAGCTTGACCACCAGCAATAAGTCAAAGATGGCTTCTGAAAAATATAAGACCTTCATGATCTCTAAAAAGAAGGGCAGAAGATACATTTTCATCAAAAGTTCCAGATGATGATGGACCATCCAAAAAAATCAATCTAATAGAGAAAGGCATTGAAAGGTAGGAAACTGTGAAACTGATATAGAACCCTTCAGTTAACTTTACAAAGGTGGGCAGTTGCGCCGCAAAAAGTTGCGGCGCAACTTGCGGCGCAACATTTTTGGTTGCGCTTGCGCTTGCGGCGCAACTTTTTGAAAAGGGTTGCGCTTGCGCGTGCGGCGCAACTATTTCAGCAGAGTTGCGGTTGCGGCTGCGGCGCTACAAAAATCGTTGCGCGTGCCCACCACTGCAGATATACGTTAAATGCAAAGGTGGGCAGTTGCGCCGCAACTTGCGGCGCAACATTTTTGGTTGCGCTTGCGCTTGCGGCGCAACTTTTTGAAAAGGGTTGCGCTTGCGCTTGCGGCGCAACTATTTCAGCAGAGTTGCGGTTGCGGCGCTACAAAAATCGTTGCGCGTGCCCACCACTGATAATACAGTATAGAGGTAGCTTTGATTGAATTTGATTATATTACAAGTTTATCTAATCTACACTGTCTAGTTTTAACCAGGGTTGTGGAGTCGGAGTCGTGGAGTCGCACGTTTCAGGGCGGAGTCGGAGTCGGAAAATTTTGGACCGACTCCACAACCCTGGTTATAGCCACTAGGTTAAGAAGGGTTATTCAATTTTAAGTAGGACTACTACTGGTTAGACCTTAATTATGTTTAAGAGAATCTTTTTCATATATATATTATATATATATATATAATATAAATTAGTGATGTAGCGGATGTCATTTTTTTCACATCCGCGGATGCGGATGTTTTATTTCAACATCCGCGGATGCGGATGTCTACATTTTCGTTATTTTTTAGGATATATTCGAGATTTGTTGTGTTTAACGTATATAATAAGTTATTATATAGAGAAGCTGTAGCTATAATGTAGTATAATTGATTAATTGTACAATAATTGCTGTACTTTTCTCTGAACATATAAAATAATATCAAGCATCTAACTAATATAGAAATCAATTAGTGAATTCGTCTGCAAATAAATTCGTTATATTTTGTTGAGTTTCAGCCACAATTAGAAACCATAATTGTGTTACCAGGATGCGGGACGTGAACCCAACTCAAATGCACCCCACCGACCTCTTTCCCCAACCTCCACCCTTATAGAAAGAGATCTTTAATTAGCTTGATAACTATTTATATTAAGTTTAAAGTTTTATTAGGCATATTTCTAAATGAGTAATTAAATAAAGTAAACTAAGATGTTCATCGTTTAATGTTCAAACTTAATTATAGGAAGGTTATGCTTAAGGAACATTAATTTTTCTGCCTTTTCTGCTGCCAGTCTGTTTCTCTTCTCATCATATATTAATCCAGCACTGCTAAATAATCTCTCGCTTGGTACGTTTGTTGGAGGACAGGCTAAATGTTTCCTTGCAAGTTTACTCAAGTATGGATAGATATTCTGCGTATTTTTCCACCAACTAATAGGATTGTCACATGCAGCCAGGCGTTTTTCTTGGTGATAGCTCTCGATCATTTTTACTACATCTTTTGACATCGCGTAGGTCTCGTCATTGCTGCTTGACTCAAGAAACTGAGAGACAGATTCTGTGATAGATTTGCTTGTTGAAGGTGTTGGTTCTGTCACTGAAACTTTTATTCTTTTGGTGGGTGGCGAAGCGACAGATTCAAGAGATTGAAGCTCTTCAACTGCTTTGCCAAGTGATGATTTAACTCGTTCTAATGTACTAGGTGAAAATAACTTAGCTTTGTAACGTGGATCTAAGTAGGTTGCAAGAGAGTAACTTCATACAAGAACAGCCTCTCGTCTTGTCGCTTGCATCACTTTTGCGCACAATGAACTAGTTCTATTAATATAGTAGAATTTGATAATTTCCGCTTATTAATGACGTTTTAGCTCAACGGTCCACATCCGCACGACATCCGCAGTCCAAAGTGCGGATGCGGGAAAATGTGCGGATGTGACCTACATCACTAATATATATATATATATTATTGGAAAAAATAAAAATCCCTTAATATGATAATATCTACAAGTCAATATCCTTCTTAATATTTGAATGTTCCCTTATCCTAGAAAGTAACCTGACGATTCATGTGGTGGTGATGAAATGTCTTATTATTATGATAATTATAGAGTGAAACACTAGAGGAGTCGGAGTCGTATAAGTCGGATTTTTAGATTTTTTACAATGTGTGGAGTCGGAGTCGGAAAATTTTGGACCGACTCCACAACCCTGGTTTTAACTTATTCCAAATGAACTCGTTTCATGCAAGCATGATGAGAGAATCAGTTAAAACTAGCTACATGTGTATCTTCATTTCTTTTTTTCAGATACGAGGCACTCATGATTAATCTCAAGGAAAAACTCAATTCTAATCGTCTTATCAACAAGGTATTTTTTTGACAAAATCAAATATTTGAAAGGTAGATTTGGCATTCTTTCTAAGGTCTCCGAGTATAATGAAGGTAAAATATTGAGTGAACAGACAATATCTAAGAGTAAAGGCACTCTATGAAGATGAAGGCAAATCTGATTGTATTAGTATAAGAAACGGACGATGAAAAGGATTACAAGCGAAAACGCCTCTTACTAAGCAATTTGAAAGAATTGTATATAAAATATAAAGAAATTGAAGATATTGTAGGTTTTTCATCATTTGCAAATTCGAGACCGAAATGGTGTGTGATTGCTAGAGGGGAAGTCACACACAGTCTGTGTTTGTAACTACCACCAAAATGCGAAACTGATGGTATCTTCCATTGGTGAAAAAAGCTTGACTTGCCACACCCTTATTGACGAGAGTTTGTAATTCCAATAATTCTAAGTGTATGCTACACGAGTGTCGAGAATGTTCTGGTAAAATAGGTGTACTAAAGTTCTTGAATAATATGACTATATCTTGACAGACAAAGATTCAGTAGAATATGTTCAATGGACTAATGCCGATAGATTTACGAGGGCCACTCAATATATATACTGGTCAAAAAAAGAAACGCAATTAGCTTGCATATGGTGTAAAATTTAAGTTGTTAGTGGTATTATCACAGTTTCAAGATTATGGTTAAATGTTTGTTCAAATCTTTTAAAGCCACTTAGTGCATGTTTTTAAACCTGACTAATCCCGGCTAAGACGCCATTTTGTTACAAACAATAAACAGAGATTAAATTGAATGTATTCTTTATGAAGGCATGCATTTTTTCTTTGACTTCACAGAATACACACTGCCCGTTGAGAAAACCAAACTTTTTCCCGCGATTGAGGCATGCCGCCACGACTCTCAGAGGTCAACAGATGTCGTGCCTTGGGCATGTTGGATGCAGGCATGTCTGCTGTCCAAGTTGCACAACGAATGCATGTGCATCCCAGCACAATCTCTAGGCTTGTTAGACGGTACAATGCCACAGGAAGTGTTCAGGACCTGCCAAGACGTGGACGACCTCGTGTGACGACCCAACGCCAGGATCGCCATATTGTACTGCAGCACCTGCGTCATCGGCAGCGGAATGCTCGTCAGACAGCCAGAGACACACCTGGTATCCACAACAACAGAATTAGTGACCAGACCGTCAGAAACCGACTCCGTAATGCAGGACTCCGATCCCGCAGGCCTTACAGAGGTCCTTTTCTCACTGATGCAAGAAGACAACGACGCCTGCAATGGGCCTATCAGCACCGTGACTGGACACAAAGAATGTGGAACCAAGTCCTCTTTTCTGACGAGTCTCGCTTCAGACTGTCCAATTCTGATGGCCGTGTCAGGGTATACAGACGACCAGGGGAGCGATACTCAGATGCTGCAGTAGTGGAGCATGACAGATGGGGAGGACCAAGTGTCATGGTTTGGGCAGGAATTGCCTTTGCTTCAAGAACTGAGCTGGTGGTTGTTGATGGCGCTCTGACTGCCCAGCGCTACAGGGATGAGATTCTTCACCCACATGTTCTTCCATTCGTGAGGCAACATCCAGAATTGGTGCTCCTGCAACAGGACAATGCCAGACCTCATGCAGCCAGGATAGTGCAGGCGTACCTGCAGGGACAACAGGTGCAGACCTTACCATGGCCAGCCTTCAGCCCAGACATGTCACCGATAGAGCACGCATGGGATGAACTTGAACGGCGAGTTCGCAGACGTCAGCATCAGCCGAGGAACATCAGGGAACTGACCAATGCAATTATTGAAGAGTGGAGGGCCATCCCTGTTGCTTTCCTGCAGAGACTGTTGAGGTCGATGAGGGACAGACTCCAAGCCTGCATTGTGTCTAGGGGTGGCCATACGCGTTATTGACTGTTTGTTATGTTAAAGAATCATTTACTATATACTGAGTCCTCATGTTTATTAATAAATCTCAAAAATTGCGTTTCTTTTTTTGACCAGTATATTTTGCCCCACCTTTTGTTTTTCTTTCCAAGTTTCCTTATAAGTTCCAGAAATTTTGTACACAAGTAAGGGGTTCCAAAAAACCTTAGCCCCCCCCCCCCATTTGCAGCTTACATGTTTACTTATATCGAAATAGTTTTTAGTGATTATAAAAATATATAAAATTATTTATTTATTGCAGGTATTAAAATTACTCTAGCTGATAAAGTGATAATATAATGGCTTCTCAATTAATTGGTGATTCGGAGAGGCAACGTGTGATAGATCGCACACGAGCAGTAACATTTCGGGAAGCTCGTGATGCTGGAGCCACCTTTATAACACGTTCATGGGTTGCCAAAAAGTTGCGAAGAAGTGAGGACTTCGTCAAAAGAAATTGGAATAAAACTTTGGATGAATGTGAAATGGATACAACCAAATCTGGGCGCCCAAATTTGCCACTTTCTCAGGAAACAAAGGACATCAATTGAAAGCGGTACGTGTAAGCGGAAAAACAGCTGTGCTAAACTTTCTAGAGAGATCGAAGTGTTGAGAGGAAAGATCGTCCGACTGTACCGTCATAGGCAAGGTTTAAAGCCTTGGCATGAACTTCCAAAGCCAAGAAAAACTCTACTCAACATCGATGACAGAATGTGGTTTGTCCATTATCTTGAAGATTGGGATGTGGATGATTTCATGCATTTAGCTGTCTCCGATGAATTTTTTGTTTACGTAACACGTCGGCCTAACTACCAAAATGATCGTGTGTGGGCCACAACACAAGATGAAATCGATGACAATGAACATTATCGCGAATTATTAAAAAGTCCAGACTGTGTTGGTGTGTTTGTTTTGTTCACTGCAAAGAAGATTCATGTGGGTGCTGAAGCCAAATGGTCAGAGTTGGGATGGACTGTATTTTCGTGATATTATTCTATCCCAGCATGTCATTCCTTTTCTAAGAAACTCAAACAATGTTATGGATGTCGATCAGGTCACACTTCTGCACGATAAGGCCCCCTGCTTTAAGGCATTAGCCACTCAACAATTGTTGCGGAACCATGAGATCGATTTCTTTGGAAATGAAGAATGGCCAGGAAATTCTCCTGACCTGAACATCTGTGAACACATTGGATCCGTTATAAAGGACAAGGTTGAATGTCTCTTGTTTCAAGAACCTGCAGCAAGTCGATTTTCGAAGGATACAATGACGTAACACATTGAAACTGTTTTAGCAAATTTCCGTAACAATCAAGATTTATTCACGTCACTTTTGGCAAGCTCCCCAAAGCGAATTCAGGCTGTCTTGGAAGTCAATGGCGGGAACACCAAGTTTTAATTGTTTCTCATTAAATGCAGGATTAAATTCTCTTCTGTAAGGTATGTTTAGTTTTACTGTACCTCTAATGGTTTAGGCCATGGGAAGGGGGGGCTTAGGTTTATTGGAGCCCCGTAGTTACATACCTTTTTTCTACAGTCTCCATCCTTTTCTACGGCTTTCCTCCACCTCGAAACAAGGGCCTTTATTCCTTGCTGGTAAAAGTCCGCTGGGTTCCGCTCGAGCTACCTCTTAAACTCTTTGGAGGTTGCTGGTTACACCGATGTCCCACCTTTTGCCACGAATTTGTTGCAGGGTGGGTCATTCAGAAACCCACTTTTTCAAAATTCTGTATACTTAAGGCACGTAGGTTTACCGCTTAACCCGCCTTTGAATATGTAGGAGGAGCTTCCGTAAGAGGGCGGAGCAACTTCATTATCTCAATTAACTCTTTGTTCTACCATTCTCACTACGATCTTTGTAGTGGATGTATGCAGTTCGCGAATGTGCAAGGTTTTGGTTTGCAAAAACTGAAGGATTCATAGGGTAAGTTTCATATATTCATGTTTGAATCATTGAAAGCTGATTTTCACATAAAAATAATAATAATAGTTTTTTTAATAAAAAATGGGTAAAGCGGATGGGTTACTGGATAACCCCCCCTGCACTTTGGTTATCATTTATACCCAAAATATATGATGCACTATGTTCAAGTTTTTATTGGTGAAACGGTATCATTGATCTGCGAGATAATTACATTTCTGAAAAATATAATCATTACACATTTAGCATACGAATTTTGAACTGTATTCGTGTAATATTGACAGTGCACTAGACTAATCTGTTGAAAATATAACGCGCATGTGCATATTTTGCTACTCAGTTCAGAGTCAGTTTGGTCGCGCGTGAGTTCGTCTTCCAGAAACGGGTTGGAGGTGTGCAGAAGTGATAAAATCACGAAAACGAGTCTTGTATAGCATTAAATTTGAATGCCGTCAACTCAACAAGCAAATGTAGCTTTTATGAAACCAACACCGAACAGTCAACATTGCCTAACTCAGCGAGATTTTATACGCTCGTGTTAGTTTCAGAAATTGAATGCGTTGGGTAAGAGATTTGTCATAGGTTAGCGTACAAATATATTTTTGTTTCGTTATATATTATGATGATAATTATGAGATTTTCATATTTACTTTTGTAAGTATCATATTGCCTGTGAACGATGGTCAATGCGAAAGTTTTGCTGTGTCACGAGAATGGCAAAGGATGGATCAAAATGTATTTTTCCTTGCCCTGCTTCCATTTGCGATTATAATAAAAATATGAACTCGGTAGATTTATTTGATCAGTTGATGGCAAACTACAGGATTGATCGCCGTAGCAAAAAATGGTGGCATCGAATATTTTTCAATTTCCTTGATGCAGCTGTAATCAACTCCTATATCTTGTTCAAAACCTTTAACAGCAAAGCAAAGCTCAAAGATTTCAGAGGACAATGTGTGAACAGTTTTGTTGCACGTACGCTTGCAAAAAGGAAAAGATCACCGTCGTCCCTAATTCAGATAAAGAAAGCAAAGCCTACAGTTTCAATTGAAATCCGCAGAACTGAGTCTTCTCATCAGCCAGAGCGAGTTACTCGTCGAAGATGTGCTTTGTGCAGCACAAAATCTAAGGAAGTACGGTCAAATTGGGGTTGCTCAGTGTGCAAAGTGCCCCTTTGTCTTGGTCGTAACAAAGAATGCTTTCAGAAATATCATGCATAAACTGTCAAAGAAAACAAAAATTATAATGAGAGTAATTTTATTGCTAAACATATGATTTTATAAGGGTGTTTTTATTAATGCGAATCAAGTTTTAATTTTTGTTGTTGTAGGTCCCAAGTCGCATGGTGGGATGATTTTAAATCCACTTTATTATTATACGTTTTAGAAAAAAATTAATTATTTTTTCATCATTTTTTTATTAAATGGATCATTAGGAGTAAAATAAAACCATGTTTTGTCTAATTTTAAGAAAATAAAATTTCTGTGCAACCAAGATCTTATTTTTAACCTTAAATTGTGTGCCCCAAAGAGTTATACTCCTCAACAACCTCATCATCACTGAAACTTTCTTCCACGAATACCATCCTTCATTGGCCCAAACAAATGAGAGTCTGAAGGTGCCAGATCCGGGCTGTATGGAGGGTGGTGTAACACAGTCGAGCGCATTTTTGTGATGGCCTATCTTGTTTGCAAACTGTTCTCTCTTCCAGTTTTCTCTCCAGTCGAACTCGCTTTATACGTCTCTGTAGGGGAGCAAGCAATATATGCCTCTGAGTTGATTGTTTGTCCTTTCTTCATAATATCCACCAAAATCAGCTCTTTCATGTCCCAAAAGATGGTGGCCATAACCTTTCCTGCAGAGGGAGCCATTTTGAACTTTTTCTTGCGTGGGGAGTCTGCGTGATGCCACTCCATGGATTGGCGTTTTGTTTCAGGTTCAAAGTGGCGTACCCAAGTCTCATCCCCAGTCATAATTCGTGAAAGGAAGTCATCCCCTTCTGTCTCGTATCGAACCAACGACTCAAAAGCAATTTCTTTTCTTTGGGCTTTGTGATCTTCAGTCAGTTCGCGAGGAACAAACCGTGAACATACTTTTGAGTATCCCAGTTGTTGAATTATCGTATTCACACTTCCTTCACTAATTCCTAACTCCAGTGATAGCTCCTTGTATGTGACGCGCCGATTTGATAGAATGTTGCTGTTAGCACGTTGCACAGTGAGAGATGTCACAGCCGATGCAGGGCGACCGCTGCGTGGCTCATCATCGAGGCTGGCTCTCCCTCTCTCCGATGATCTCACACGTTTAGACCAGCGTCCAACTGTTCTTCGACCAACAGCAGCATCTCCGTAAAAGTTTTGTAGACGTTTGTGAATATTTCCAACTATTTCCTTCTCTGCGGTTAAGAACTCGATAACAGCTCTCTGTTTACGACGCACATCACTGTCAGACGCCATTTTCAAAACTGCGTTAACCATCAGTTTTATACAAGGGCGTTTAAAAGCGGTTTTATACAAGGAGAGGTGGTTCAAACTGGAAAAATTCGGCTATGTGAAGCGCAGAAAGTTCAAACTTACGACCCAAAAGATATCTAAGCCCCAATGCCTATTATTTAGCTAAGAAAAAAGGGTGGGACAAAATACATTGAGTACCCCTAGTACATTGTAGAAAAATATAGTTCCTGCAGATGAGCTCATTGAGATTCTTTCAGAAATGATTCTCTCTCTTACTCGTCATCACTACAGTGTATAAAGTCAGTCAGTACTGAAACAGAATCTTCATCATAGTTCTCGTACCAGTAGAGTTTGCTGAAAACTACTCATTTATTACTCAAGATGCACCTCAGCTTCCACTGGACAAGTGATCACAAGTGATCAGGTGACATTATAGCTTATCATAAAAACAAGGATGGGGAATTAAATCACACTAGTTACTGCTTCATTAGTGACTGTCTTGAGCATACAACTTCAGCAGTTCACACTTTCCAGCAGCATTTGACGAAGGATGTAAAAGAAGAATTCCCGAATATACAAAAAGTGCATTATTTTTCTGATGGTTGCAGTGACCAGTACAAGAACAGATTAATTTCAGCAATCTGTGCTATCATGAACAGGACTTTGGTTTGAAAGAGGAGTGGAATTTCTGTTACCAGTCATGGCAAAAATGCTTGTGACGGAATTGAAGGAACTGTCAAAAGGTGTAGCAAAGGCTAGTTTGCAAAGAACTGATGCTGGTCACATTTTGACATCAAGAGCTTTTAAATATTTCTGCCTCAAACACTTTGATGTAATCAAATTTTTCTTTGTCTCAAAAGAGCAAGTTGCGGCTAATAAACTACATCTGGCTAGTAGGTTTGATGAAACTTTACCAGTGAAGGGTACATGATGATACCACAAAATTGTACCAAGGTCAAACAATCAAATACAGACTTATCAGACTTCAGATACTATTCAAGAGAATTCTAGGTTATTCAGAATTAGTAGAACTATACAATATATACAGGGTGGGCCGTAAGTTTCCATACATAGGAAAAATAAACATTTTTTTATGGACAACCATTTTTAGTTATATAATATGCTCTACATGGTTGCCATTGTTTTGAAAACACATTTCAATACGTGTTCCCCACTGTTGATGAACACGCATTAGCACAGTTGACGTTATGCTTGTAATGGCGTTGGTGATACGTTCCTTTAGATGATTTATGTCTCGTATCTTTTCCTGATACACCATGGCCTTCAAGTGCCAGTGCCCCCAAAGATAGAAATCAAGGGGGGTGAGATCTGGGGATCTGGGAGGCCACTCCACAGGACCACGCCGACCAATCCAAGCATCCGGAAACTGCTGATCCAAATAAAAACAAACGTTTAAATTTTCCTATGTATGGAAACTTACGGCCCACCCTGTACAGCTAGCTGTGACATATACTGCTACATATACTGCTACCTGCCCGGAGGGCATCATTTAAATTTAAAAACACTACCTTTAGATGCTAAAAAGAGAAAGTTCTCTCTTTTTCCACTGATGGAGAGAGAGTTGAAGTTCAATTTTATTCAAAGAAAAGTAATTTTTCATTTATATCATAGGGGTGGTCCCCCAAATTGAAAAGATTACCTAACTGTACTTATGATTTATTCATTGGAAATTGCCTTTCAGATGCACTTTCAATCATTCTTCTATCTGAATTACGTACTGAGATATGACAATTTGAAATTTAGTAGTATGCGTACACGCCTACCCCCGCTCGGCGACCAATGCCTTCAAACAGTTCACTCGTAATAAATAATTAATTATAAAATGATTAGGGATAACATAAATAAGTGATAAATGACAATTTAATGACCCAAGTTCGGGTCGCGACCCAGAGGTTAAATACCAAATTATAGGAAAATTGATGGTGTGATGTCATTCACTGCATAATTTGTCCTGGAATGCCCCCATGTGTAATAATTGTGTATATTATGGTGTACGTACCTGTCTTCTTTCTAGCGAATACATTTTTAATACATGCAGTTTTTCCCAATAATTTAGTTCTTTGCATCTCGGCTGTGAAATTTCTTTTAATTTTGTTCTAGCTTATTAATTTTATTCTTTTTTTTATATGGGGATGTCAAGACTGAACAGTATTTCAGTTTTGGTATGATCATTATTTTCTTGTCCCTTCTTTTAAAGGTGCTCAATATTTATCCGTAATTATTTTCGCTTTATTTTCGCATTATTATTTCGTATCTCAAATTTGGCATCGTCGGTCATTGTAACTGATAAATGTTTTGCTTGTGCGTTTCTCTGAATTTCCTCTTGTTGTCTTCTGGCCATCTGCATATTCTTTTTTTGTCCGTTTCTACGGCTTCATCATTATCTGCATTTCTAATTTTTCTGCCGAGTTTTGTATCATCAGCGAAGGATGTTTGCTGTACTAGCATTGGTTACTTCATCAACTATATCAATTAGCATGATAATGAATAGAAATGGAGCTAATACTGTAGAGGCGTGAGGTAGCGAAGCATTGGGGAGTCGGATTAAAATCGGGTTAAGGCGGTAGAGTCAGTTAGTAATGCGTTTTATGAACCAACTACTCGTGGTGGTGACGTGACTTGGTCTCCCCAAAGGAGATCAAGTCAAAATTTTACTGAAGTCCATAAAACGCTTTACACCATTTTTCAAAAATTGCTCGTAAAACCCACAATTTTCACGCAACTACGATAAGTTTTATATATATATATATATTTCTTTGTCAATGCAACTATAACTACCACACCATTGAAAACTAGTCCCTATGTATGCCTTATAATATAATTTAAATGTGAATCATCCCCACAGAGGAGTGCGAGTCTTTAATACCTTTCAGCTCACGCACAAGAACAGAAAGCCGTCCTGTTGCTACCTCACAGTATGGTGGGTGAAGCGTATGGTATATAAACAAAATGTGAATCAAATAAAATACTCGGCATAATGTCTGTTTGATGCCCCCCTCCCTTCCCTGGACCCGCCCCCTGAGTAGTAAGGGGTTAGTTTACTTATTTGGGGAATCAACCGTCTTCAGTTTCGTTGGGCGTGCAATTTTTTTTATTTGTCTTTAAATTAAATTTATTTCTTCTTTCCTCGTTTTAATTGTCTCGTTCTTACTATGCCGTCCTTGAGAGGTTTATGGGGTAAGGCTAAAAGTACAAGTGAAACAAGACACGTACTTCAGGCGGCTCCGCCGTACTATACAGCCACTAGTGGTAGTGGTGTCCATTAAGTCATTATGTAACAGCATCTATTATAATACACGCAAAAAACTTTTTCAACGTGAAGGTCAAAATATGATGATAAAAACCCACAGTTTATTTCCACAACAGTTTCGATGCCCACTGGCATCCTCTTCGGGTGGATACAGAAAAACGTTTTACTGTATCCACTCGAAGAGGATGCCAGTGGGCATCGAAACTGTTGTGGAAATAAACTCTGTCTATTAGAGTGGGTTTTTATCATCATACTATAATACTGTTCCTTATGCTACTAAGCTAGGTACTACTAATGATGATATTCCTTGGATTTCATATATATATTATATATATATATATATATATATATATATATATACATATATATATATATATATATATATATATATATATATATATATATATATGCAGGGTGGGCCGTAAGTTTCCATACATAGGAAAAATTAAACGTTTGTTTTTATGTTTCAGATACCCTAAGAATATGCGTTTGACGTAAGATCTTGTTTACTGATGAAGCAAATTTTTACGTCAATGGAGAGGTTAATCGGCAAAACATACGTTATTGGAGTAATGCTAACCCTAACTGGCTGAGTCCGACGAAGATGCAAGGTGCCGGTAAAGTGATGGTGTGGGCCGGGATATGGGGTGACAGAATTATTGGACCAATTTTTGTCAGTGGAAATCTTAATGCCGAAAGGTATCTTAACATGTTGCAAGAAGAGATTTTCCCATCCCTGCTAAACGAGGAAGGTAACTTCCCAGTTTACTTCCAGCAAGATGGAGCTCCACCTCATTATGGTCTTCACGTGCGTCGGTATTTGGATCAGCAGTAGTTTCCGGATGCTTGGATTGGTCGGCGTGGTCCTGTGGAGTGGCCTCCCAGATCCCCAGATCTCACCCCCCTTGATTTCTATCTTTGGGGGCACTTGAAGGCCATGGTGTATCAGGAAAAGATACGAGACATAAATCATCTAAAGGAACGTATCACCAACGCCATTACAAGCATAACGTCAACTGTGCTAATGCGTGTTCATCAACAGTGGGGAACACGTATTGAAATGTGTTTTCAAAACAATGGCAACCATGTAGAGCATATTATATAAATAAAAATGGTTGTCCATAAAAAAATGTTTATTTTTCCTATGTATGGAAACTTACGGCCCACCCTGTATATTAAAAAATTTTCCCTTGTGACCCTGTCTCCTTTTCGCCTCAGTTTTCTGTGGCTGTCAAGTGAGCATGGTATGTTGGTTTACTCTTGTGATTTTTCGTTTAACTTTTTATTCCGTTTAACTTTTTATTAGTAGAGTTTTTTAACTATTTTACGTTTGAATGTTTTTAGTTTTAAGTTCTATTTTTATCACTCGTATATTTTTGTCATTTATATATTTATTCTTTATTTCATTTTGGTTTATGCCTGTTTCTGCTTGGTAATTTTTAATTTTTATTCTTGAACAAATTTAATTTTGTACTAAATTAGTTTTAGTTCTCGACATTATTTATGGGATGACCTGATATATGAATGTTTTTTAGATCGGAATTTGAAGGAAAAAAAAAAAAAAAAAACTTTTTAATCTAGTATATATTTTCCATCGGAATCAATGACACACTGCCAACGTCCTACGAGCTTTTCAATGCCATGTTTATAAAATTCAGGCGGTTTTGAGGCAAAAAACGTACAAAGACTGATGTGCAGGTCATCTAAAGAAGTATACTGTTTCTCGTCAAGATAGTTATGCAGACTCCTGAAGAGATGATAATCTGAAGGCGCAAGGTCTGGAGAATATGGAGATGTGGAAGTTTTTCCCACCCAAGCTCCTCAATTTTTGCAGAAGTGATCCGAGCGGTATGAGGACGTGCTTTGTCGTGGTGGAACACGATTCCTTTCCGATTAACCAAAGGTCTCTTTTCTTTTAGTGCAGTATTCAATCGATCCAGTTGTTGACAGTAGACTTGAGCGGTGATTGTGTGGTTGTGTGGTAAGGTTTCAAAGTGTATTGCACCACCTTTATCCCACCAAACACTAAGCAACACCTTCCGAGGGTGAAGATTTGGTTTTGGCTGTGGTGTCGCTGGTTCTCCGGCACAAACCCACTGTCGACGGCGCTTAACCTTCTGGTACAGTATCCACTTTTCAACACCAGTCACTAAACGGTGCAAAAACGGATCTTGGAGTTCACGAGAATGAAGAGCTGTGCTAATGTTTACCCGCACCCTCAGATTGTCGACCGACAATTCATGTGGCACCCATTTTCCTAACTTAGGCACTTTCCCGAGTTGTTGCAAATGTCGATGGATGGTGAACGGGGATGAATTGAGTTTCTGGGCCAATTCTTCGACAGTTGTTGACCAGTCTTCTTCAAGTGCGGCAACAGCAGGTCATCATCAAACTCAGCAGGGCGTCCAGAGCGTGCTGCATCTGTCAAACAGCAGTCACCATTCCTAAACTTTTGAAACCATCTTTGACATTTCCTCACACGCAGAATATCGTTGCCATAAACGTCCTGAATGTTTCGCGTTGCTTCAGTAGCATTATTCCCTTTTTTGAACTCGTAAAGCATTATATGCCTGATATGCTCTTCTGATACAGCCATGTTTATGAGGGGTTCACATAAAGCAAAACACACGTCTTCACTGGTCAAGGTCTGTAAAGTATGTAGCGAAACACGATAGATCTCCTCTTAGATATAACCTTCGGAAAATTTATGCTTAAAACGAGGAGGACTAGTTAACTTAATCTATCGTAAAAAACGACATTACTTATGGGATGACCTGATATTTTTGTCATGTATTAATTTTAGCTTTCCTTTATTATGCCTTGAAAATGGGTAGATTTGCCCGAAACGTCGGCTGCAGCCAAATATAACTTTTTTGCTCTACGTCTTCGTTTTTATCCTAAATGTGAAACTACGTCTCCTTAGGAGGGATCCTATTTCATATGTATCTACGCGTTATGGACTAGAGGGTTTGAGAATCCACCGTAAACTTGAGAAGTCTGTCAGAAAATTCAAGAAGATTGAATTGGACCTTGAATTTTTAGAAATCTGCCGGAATAGTGGAGTCTTTCCTAATTTTATATATTACAAACTGTACGTAATTCACTTTATTCTTCCGAGTTTTATAGGTCATCCTTGGTATATTATCTTAATGAAATTAATTACAAATTTAAGCCTAAGCATGATATCTCGAACAAGATTTGCGCTCTTAAAAGCCAGTTGAAGGCCTTAGTTTCATTTTGTGACTGTGTGCATAGTGTCCAACATTCAAGTTTCCTCCCTTTCATATGTACGTTCTATTTCCCAGATTCATGACCGCAAGCTTTTTAAGTTAAACCTATCTCGCCCTTCTTTTTTGGATCCTAGTCAGGTCATAAGGTATTTATCTGATTATACCCTGTCAAAGTGTCAAAGTTTTCTCTTGTCTCTTGGCCTTAAGTTTCCCAACTTGCGTTTTAAACCGACTGATTTTTATTTTTATTTTGAAAGGATAGTCCATGATCTGAAAGCTCTTCCAACCGTTGATGCTAATGATTTTGGTAAGGTAAGACAACGTATTTCCCAATTGTCCCAAGAATTGTTTTCTAAAATTAAAGCTTTTAAGTTTTCCACAATTTTTCTGCATAGGGGAGGACCGAGAAATTTTAAAAAGTTTGGGTGAAAATGAATCTATTGTCGTTACTACACCAGATAAAGGTAGTGGTGTTGTGGTTATGAATAAAACGGATTATATTCAAAAAATGCTTGATATTCTTTCTGATTCATTAAAATTTGCTAAGGTAGATGAAGAGGCTCCTAAAATTATTCAGCGATTGGAAGACAAGGTTAACCGTGTTTTGCTTAAGCTTAAACATGAATGTGCTATTAACTCCTCCACTTATGATGAATTGTACGTTTCAGGCTCTTATTTGGGCCTTATGTATGGTCTGGCTAAGGTTCATAAAGTCGGTGTTCCATTGCGCCCAATTTCAGCGTCTTATCCTTTGCCTAATTACAAACTTGCTAAATTTTTTATCCCACTGTTATCTTCATTTACCGTGAACTCGTACAGTGTTAAGGATAGTTTTTCCTTTGCGTCGGAAATTAAGTAGTTTGATATGAATTCTTTGTTTATGACAAGTTTCGATGTATCTTCCCTGTTTACAAATGTCCCCTTGGATGAGACCATTGCAATTATTTTGAATAAAGCTTTTCCACAGCCGGACTCACTTTTTCACGGCTTTGGCAGAGCACAGTTTGAGCAGCTTCTGAATTTGGCAGTCAAGGATAACTTTTTTTAGTTTTCAAGTGGTAGTTTACCGTCAGCTGGAAGGAGTGGGGATGGGGAGCCCCTTGGGTCCCGTTTTTGCAAATATTTTCTTGTCGCATCTTGAGGAAAGGGTCTTCTGTGAGTGCCCCCCTCACCTTAAGCCCAAATTGAACAGACGTTATGTTGATACGTTTGCTCTATTCCAAACGGATAATCAATCAGTTCAGTTTCTAAGTTTTCTGAACACTGCATAAGAACATTGTATTTACGCAGGAAAAGGAAGTTGAAGGTTCTATTCCTTTCCTTGATGTTTTGGTCTCCAAATGTGGCTGGACCGTTTTTAACTTCTACATACCGGAAGCCTACGTTTACGGGTTTGGGTTTTAATTTTTATAGTTTTTGCGACTTTAATTACAAATCAAGTTCCATTCGCACTTTGGTGCATAGAGCTTATAATATTTGCTCGAACTTTGCTCTGCTTCATAATGAGTTTGAATTCCTTACTGATTTTTTCTTTAAAAATGGTTTTCCACGGGATCTTGTAGGTGGTTATTGGTAAATTTCTTAATGATATATATTCCCCCAGCCTTATCCCAACGTATGATGTTCCTAAGAATTGTAAATATCTTTTTTTACCTGATATTACCATTTTAACACATTTGTGAAAAAGCAATTGTTGAGTGTTGTTAGGAAATTTTATTTTCGCACTGATTTTAAGATTGCTTTTGTAAATAATAATACCCTTGGATGTTTTTTCCAATGTAAGGACAAAATCCCCCCCGCGATGAGATGTTCTGTTGTTTATTTGTTTACCTGCCCTGGGTGTTCCCAGGGGAACTACGTTGGCAGCACAGTTCGTTCCTTGCAGGCGAGATTTTGCTCTCATATAGGTATTAGCCATAGGACAGGGAAAGTTTTGTTGAAAAAGGAACAGTCTGCTATTAGAAATCATTCTATTAAATGTAAAGTTGACATTTCTGTTAACAATTTTAAAATTCTTAAATCATTAAAATGCCCGTCCTCCCTCCGTATTTACGAATCTTTGTGTATTAAATTTTTGAACTCCAGTTTAAATACTGATTCTAGCTGTTACCCCCTTTATATTGGTTAGAATAACTACATACTAAAAAATTTTCCCTTGTGACCCTGTCTCCTTTTCGCCTCAGTTTTATGTGGCTGTCAAGTGAGCATGGTATGTTGGTTTACTCTTGTGATTTTTCGTTTAACTTTTTATTAGTAAAATTTTTTAACTATTTTACGTTTGAATGTTTTTATTTTTATCACTCGTATATTTGTCATTTATATAATTTTTATTTTTTTATTTGATTTTGGCCTATGCCTGTTTCTGCTTTGTAATTTTTATTCTTGAACAGTTTTAATTTTGTACTCTAAATTAGTTTTAGTTCTCGACATTCATATATTTTTGTCATGTATAATTTTAGCTTTTATTTACTAGGCCTTGAAAATGGGTAGAGTTGTCCGAAACGTCGGCTGCAGCCAAATATAATGACTTCTTTGCTCTACGTCTTCGTTTTTATCCTAAATGTGAAACTACATCTCCTTAGGAGGAATCATATATATATATATTTTTTTTTTTTTCCTTACAAATTTGTACGCCTCACTGGTAATCCTTTAAGATTTTAATTTTTAATTTTTTTTATTATTTTTACTTCTCTGTTTATTGTATATATATGTATGTATGTATGTATGTATGTATTTGTATATATAGATATGTATGTATATATATATATATGTGTGTGTGTGTGTGTGTGTATGTGTTGTTTGGTTATTTATTTTTTCTTTTTTCTTTCTGTAACCTATATATAGGCTTAACCCTTTTTATGTACTTCAGTGTTCCTGAGGATGTCATTAGACGAAAGCGCTTGAGCACCATTTTGTGTTTCCTTTCCTTCGTGGTTTTATTCATCATATATATATATATATATATATATATTAAGCATGACAGAATACCAACAGACGAAGATATAAGAATTATTACATTTCAGTACACAAGTTGGAATGACTCGTCAAATGTAGAAACGATTAAGACTAATTTCCTGTTATTTATGTCTTAATCTAAAGAGACGGAGAATATAAAATAAAACATTCTCACAGTGTGCGCTGCCGACGAGAGTGGACTGCGCTGAACAGGGGTCCTCTTCTGGCTGCGATTGTCCCATAGAATGATTTGACCAGAATACGTCCCACCCAGGATGAGATTGGGATGGAATCTTTAATTAAATAAACACTAAATTAGTAGTGAAATCTAAATGAAAACGCTAAAATACTGGTTTAAAACTGGATTCAGACATAAATATAGTAGAAGACTAAGTGTAATGATGGGGTTGTTTAATCTTCTTCGCAATGTCTAAGGTCATACGACGGAAGGGACCTACAGCTTTACGTGGGATCCGAACCACGGGTCGCTACATCATCTGGACGCGAAGGACGGTCTTCCATCCAACTACTTTCCAGACCCAATGTCGCTTAACTTCGCTGATCGACGGGAAGCGGTGTTACGACACACGCACGACGTAGCCCTCAAGTAGAAGACTACTAAACGAAGACCCATAAAATATATGGACAACTCGTTATACCCATACTTATTCAATCCAATGTTCTTTATATAAAAAAGTACCCACTGTGGCATGCTTGTATTACTGTAATTTTATTACTGAATTAGCTAAAGTGAAGTTTAGAGATATTCAAAACGAAAATAACAAACTGTAAAAGTTAAAACTTTTCCAATTTCATATATTTCAGTTTCAGTTTAACTGTAACATTACAGTTGCAGATATTAGTTTTACTTCTAGTACTATGAATTCATTCTCCTTAAAGGAAGAAACCAACATATATGTGAATAGGTTTGCGATTTTCACCAAAACTTAAGTAAAATTTAGTCTGACCATAAAAAATATGGATTTTACGTAAACCGTGACTGGCACAACCACAAAAGTTCAGATTTGTGCGGCAAACATTGGTGGAAAGTTCCCAGATACTTCTATACTAAAAATAAAGGTCACCAAATGCTTTCATTTGAAGTAAGCAGGGCACAGGAAAGAAGGGTGCATAAGGTGTCAAGGCACTAGGGCCAGGACTAAAAGTGGTGGTCACAATCAGGGGTAAACGAGTCCGGAGTCAAAAGTAGCACCAGGGCCCGTATATATATATATATATATATATATATATATATATATATATATATTATATATATACAGGGTGTCCCGTAAGTCTGGACCCATAGGGAAAAATAATAAAATTACAAAATAGTCCAAAAATTTATTACATAATCTGTTCACAGTGTCCGCCGTTGTGTCGCACACATAGTTGAAGACGCAATCTCCACTGCGACAGCACTTTCTGAATCACAGTCGCAGAAATTTCTTGACACGCCTCCACAATGCGTGCTTTAAGGTGGAAAATGTTCTGAAGTTTGACCTCGTACACTTTGGCTTTCAAGTGGCCCCACAAATAAAACTCCAGCGGAGTAAGATCATAATAAAAAAATAATAAAAATAATAATAAAAATAATAAAAAAATATATTATAAATAAATTTTTGGACTATTTTGTAATTTTATTATTTTTCCCTATGGGTCCAGACTTACGGGACACCCTGTATATATATATATAATATATATATATATATATATATATATAGATATATATACATACATATATATATATAATAATATACATAATATATATATAATAGATATATATATATACATATACATATATATATACATATACATATATATATACATATACATATATATACATATTATATATTATATATATATATATATATATATATACAAGGTGTCCGAGAATTATCTGTACAATTTTTGGCTGTTCTTAAAAGTCAACCATGAAGTGTAGAAATTCCAGTTTTGTCCCATTTTACAGAGAATCTCATTAAGTTTTTTCTGATACCAAGTTTTGACAAGTTTTTTAGAAATTCCAGTGTGTCGAACATTATCTGTACAATTTCATCTTTTAATAAAA
This sequence comes from Bathynomus jamesi, assembly GCA_023014485.1. Taxonomy (NCBI): domain Eukaryota; kingdom Metazoa; phylum Arthropoda; class Malacostraca; order Isopoda; family Cirolanidae; genus Bathynomus; species Bathynomus jamesi. Next base: position 208,517 of record JAJOZX010006745.1, read on the forward strand.
TTCTTGATAACACACGTAAAATTCTTGAAGATTATTTAGAATCTGTATTTTCAAAAGTTTCTTTTATTAAAGTAACGTTGTTACAAACATTCGATATGTGCACCATTAGTGATTCGCAAAACATCCAATCGATACTCCAAATGTTGCCATGTACGCTGCAGCATATCCACATCAATTCGCTCAATAGCAGCTGTGATTCTTGCTTTTAAATCATCAATGTCTGTCACCCGCGTACATTTCTAAAAAACTTGTCAAAACGTGGTATCAGAAAAAACTTAATGAGATTCTCTGTAAAATGGGACAACACTGGAATTTCTACACTTCATGGTTGACTTTTAATAACAGCCAAAAATTGTACAGATAATTCTCGGACACCCTGTATATTCTTCCACTCACCTGGCAAAAGTTGCCGACATGACGGGGCTCTGACAGTGGAAGATGTACTCTGGGGTCTCTTTCTTGAAACGGGTATTCCACACGAGGGCAACGCCGTCAGGATCATGAGGAGAATCTTCGTTATTGTTGTAGCTGCAAATGTTAAAAGTTTTTAAATTTTGACAAATAAACAAGTTCTCGAAAAATTAATTAAGCGAATACCTTCCTAGCCAATTAGAGAATTTGTTTGATAGGGTTGTTAAAGTCCCTTCGCAACATCTTTAGGGTCATGTGACGGAGACCTACAGTTTTACGTGGGTCTGGTGATGATCCATGTGCATGGTGTCATCAATTTATGTTGAGCGGTTCAAAAGCTATAGTGCGGACACAAAAAGTATGACGAACAGACAGACGAACAAACGAGTGCAATGGCAATGGCCCCTCCAAATTTATTTGGTCGGGAACATAACACATGATCTTAAGCAGATATACACAAGGTAACACGAGTTTACGGTATATCAGGATCGATGGATTCTATTGTGAGGGTATATACTATCCATGTCGATTTTCAGATCAGAGATCCAAGATCACCTAGTGTTGGCAGGAAACAAAATGTTTTGATCTAGAAAATCAATTTTCGTTAAACGGGCGTCTTGCCATTGGCACTATATACGTCTTCAAGACAGTTTCTTCGTCCCTATGCCTAAGTAATATGTCTTCGTGGCTAACCTTAGTCCGCCAACTCACAGACCCAATGGTTTAATATGGCAGACTTACCTGCACACTAGCAATTCCGGGTACTGAGGAGACCAATCCATAGAAGTTATGCAGCGATTCCGAGACCAGCGGTCATCGTAGAACCAACGACTCATTGACAGCTTCACACCACCGCCTTCGGTCCTATTAATTAGAGTTATTATTAATTCAAATTACTGATAATAGTTTCGAAGCATCATTAGATTTGTTATTTAACTGCGGCATTCATGCGAAAATGTAGAGTCATGCACATGCAGCAGTCTGGTCCCCGATAACCCTGTACAGTACTATAATAAAACCGAAGGAACTAGAGTTACGTGCAAAATTGTACACACATTTTTAAATTCAGGATCGGCACAATTACTGCGAAAGCTTTACGCAATTGTGACAGGGTCAGATACTGATAATACATAAATATACATAATGTATCAACATCCACCCCGGCAACGCCGGTCGCTCCGCTAGTAATGTATAGAGAGAGTTTAAATTACAAATCAATTTTTGCAAAAATTTTATAATTCGTTAGTTTTCTAGAGAATACGAAAGGAATATAGTTTATGAATGACCTAAAACACAAACACTCAGACAACACCAGGACAGAGACAGTCACAATTCAATGTCAGTGTTTGGTGTACAGTCTACTGCTTAAGAATACAGTAGCCAAGACTGAATGATCGGAATCCATACAAGTTAAACCAAACAATGGCATTCCTTAAACCTTTGTACAAACAATATACCTTGTTAACACTATGACCGGGTACAAAACTAGTACGTGTGTAATGAAAATGAAAAGATTATATTATATATGAATAGTCGTAATTAGTTCACTTGACTAGAATAACGGGGATTAAAAATTTGATGTGTCAGTATCAATAAGTGGGTGAGCATTTAACTTACCCTCCTTCTTCGTTATCATGATCGTGAGAGTAGTCGACAAAGATGTTTCTGTCTTCCGCCAAAACTCTCTCGACGATTCTGGTCGTTCGGTCGAAGAAATGGTAGAATTCTTCGGTCAACATCAACATCTGTTTCTCTTCTTCAGACAACTCCCGGGCTAAACGAAATTATGACAAAGATAAAATTTACCGATCACAAATATTAATATCAGATGTTGTACACAGTATGTTACTAACAAACACAATTCGTACACAAACAAAACATTCACATAGCACTTATACAAGAAACAAAACTAAAACGCACACAAAACACCCACCATCCCTGACTTCACGGCGATCCGTCAAGATCGTACTGGGGGTAACGGGGGTGGACTCGTCACTTACATACGTAAAAGCATTAGCTACACTCAGTGGCGGACCTACATTTTTGGGACCCTGAAGCTTGAACTGTTATGGGGGCCCCTTCGCAACCAGCAACAATAGGGCAAATGCACAAGCGAGACGAGTGCAGCCTGAATTGAGAATTCAGATGTCTTTTTATGGTTCCGATTGGCTCTAGCCTAAGGGCTGAGCTATAGACCTATTAAGCCGTGCACCAACGAAGGATTTGAGGATCCAGCTGCCAAAATGTAGACTATGAATAGATTCTGGCGAGCTCAGCGAGCCCATACAGCTGGGGGTTCGGGCGCTGCAAGCCCCCGAGAAAATTTTGAAATTTGACCAATTACATGGGCATTTTGAGGCCATATGAAATGGGTATTAGAGCATATTCTAAAGGTCAATATTAAGTACTTCAACCCATTGGCTTATTGATTCTATCACTAAAACATCCTTATTTTAATAAACACTTAAAAAAACTCCATCGATTTTGTTGAAAAATTCACTCATTAAAAAAAAGTTGCTTCAGGGCTCCTCCTGGATTAGGAGCCCTGAAGCTTAAGCTTCATTAGTTTTATAGTAGATCCGCCACTGGCTACACTGATGCTACTCAAAACATTACAAACACAATCCAAGCAGATAACACGATAGAAATACAGGCAGTTAACATTAAAACACGCGCAAAACACACCACCACACTAATCAACATTTACATCCCACCAGATAGTTCACCTCAGGTGCCAGCCAATTACAATCCAGTTACACAATCTGGTCTCTCTCACTAATGTCATCTTAGGAGACTTCAACGCCAAAGACACTAGTTGGTACCTGCACAACCAAAACAACACCAGAGGCGCCAACATAGCCACACAACTAAACAGCCTCTTCATTCTTAACAATACAGAAGAACATACACACATACCACATCAAGCAGGATACTCAAACTCCTCTCCAGACATAACGTTCTGTTCCCCCTCACTAGCAACACATACACAATGGAGAACAGAAAAACAACTCACCAGACCACCTGCCCATCATCATTACAACACATTCTACACTCTGCCCCAACAGCCTTAGGTACATTTACAGAAATTACAAGAAAGCTGATTGGGAACAGTTCAAAATACAGACTGAGGAACAATTCACTACATTAAACAGCACACCCATCATAAACATCAATACAACACTCAAGACATTTAATCAGATCATCAATAATGCAAATAAATACATACCCAAGGGCAACATTAGGAAATACAACCCAAATTACACTAGAGAAATAGCCCACCTCATAAGGCAACGTAACAACCTCAAATATAACACACAAACACCAAACACAGAAGCCATAAAACAGCAGATACAACAGCTCAACACAGAAATAAACAACAAACTCAAAGAAAAACAAACAGAAACATTCAGGGAATTCATAACAACACTAAACCACTCCACAGATACATCCAGGCTATACAAGACTATAAACAGCATTACCCACTCTAACAACGGCATTCACACCTCACACGCGGCTATCTGTCGCAGCCAAAATAATATCCCAACATACACACAACAAGCTAACATTCTAGTTAATCACTACGCAAAGATAAGTCACTTAAACAGAGACAACAACCAGAAACACGCAGACAGACAAACAGCCAGACACAAGAAAACCTACAGACTCGACACGACCATTACACCCTTCAATACAGACCACACCACCAAGATCATCAAAAACATTAAGAATTCGAAGGCTACTGGACCAGACAACATATCTAACATACACCTTAAACACTTGGGCCCACAAGGAATACTAGCTCTCACAAATATCAGCACATATTCATACCAACACTGTATTATTCCTGACATATGGAAACAATGTAAAATTATTACACTACTCGAACCAAACAAAAATCCAACAGAACCAGCTTCCTATAGCCCCATTAACTTTACTATGCACACCTTCCAAAGTAACAGAAGGACTAATCTTACAAATCACCAACCCACACATTCCACTATCGCCTACTCAACATGGATTCAGACCTCACCACTCAACCACGACATTACTCACTAACCTCACGCAGCACATCATGGATGGCATCAACTCCAGACGACCAGCTCAACGTACACTATTAACAACAATAGACATGAGTAAAGCATTTGATGCTATCCCACGCTTCCCTCTCATAAACAAAATACTCAACACAAACATGCACAATAACACTAAAAGGTGGCTGAGCAACTATCTTTCAGGAAGATACTCACATGTCACATTTAATGGCAAGTCATTCAAAAACAAGCTTTATCCGAACGGGGTGGCTCTGTTCTCTCACCAACACTCTTCAACTTATACATGCGACATTCCAACACCCATAGATAACAAGCTTACCTTATCATCATATGCAGATAACATCACTCTAACATCCACCCACAACAACATCGACACCGCTACAAATAACCTACAAACATACATAAACAGTATACAAGACTGGCTCACACACAATAGACTCAAAGTAGCGCCCACAAAACCAACCATCACCTTGCTTACAAGCAACACAAAAGAACACCAGGTAATTCCACAGCTTACACTAAACATCAACATTCCACACACTCACAGGACCAAAATACTTGGGGTCACATACAACACATCATTATCTTTTGCAAACCACATTCAGGACATTAAAAACAAATGTACGTCAAGACTTAACACGCTTAGGGTACTAACAGGCACAAACTTTGGACACCAGCAGGAAACAACAACACTCATATACAAACAATATATTCGCTCAGTTATGGACTATGCTAGCCCATGCTGGGCACCCATTATCTCAAACACACACAAACACCTTACAGACAATACAAAGCAACGCACTTCGTATCATTACAGGATGCACTCAAACAACACCAATAGAACACCTGCACATAGAAACAAAAATACTGAAAGTTATGGAACATTTAGACATGAGAGGAACACAATTCATGGCAGCAGCGACAACTAACCCACAACACCCTTGCCACTACATGTACAATCATGCACCAACACCTCGCACCATTAAGGTAACACCAGAGACAACCAAATACTCCATTCCATACCACGGCCCACAGACATCACACAGTACAGAAACACACACACACACACACACCTACCCACAAAGCACTGACACGACTCGGTCCGAATGCGGTCCTAGGTGCGAAGCCGCCACCCATTGACAGGTCAGAGATCAGCCTGAGCAGATCGGATCGAGTTAACTTAGCACGATTCCGATGTGGACATCACCCCAACTTACGGACATATAAACACAGACTAGACAACTCCATAGACGACACCTGCCACATGTGCCAGGACACACCACAAACAATTGAACACATTATGACAGACTGTACCGCTCTAGCATAACAACGAACACAACACATCACTAGTGCGCTGAACCTCTGGTCCACTCCGAAGAGGGCGATCGGTTACCTGCGTGCCGCCGGCTTGCTCGATCAGGGTGGGCTGATCGGCTAAACAACAACAACAACAACAACAAAAAACACACGCAATAATATTTTACTTTTTGTCTTTTGTGAACGGTTTTATTTGAAATTATCAATTCATTCACATTCCACAAAAAATAAATCAAATAAGAAAAAAAATAATTATTAGTTAATATAAAGTTTATTGCAGACTTAAACGGTCAATTCAACCAAACTAAAAGTGTCTCACAAACAACATAGTTTTCGCTCTGAATTATGCTTCTCTTCACGAATCAACTGTTCTCTTAATCCAATCACTTCTTCCACACGCATTCTGGAAATTATTCTCTTCATCCAGCTTTTTTTTTTTACCCCCTTGCGTTTATCAGTATTAAGTAGCACCTCCAATTTAAGCCATTTCTGAATAGCTTTGGACCTCTGGGCCCGAAATGTTTGCCTAAGAAAAAGCAGTAAAAAGTCTTACCTTATCTAGTTAGGCTACGCTCGTACAAAATTTCATACACTTTTGTGAAATCGAGGAAACGCCAGCGAGACTATTTACGAAGATACCACAACAATCAAAATTTTGAGCTTCAAAGCCAGCGATTCTAAATTTGCGAAGTTGCACTCAAAATGTAAGTGGCTTACTGACACTACTTAAAGGGTCGTGAGTTTGAAGTAAATGTTAAGGTCTCGGTAGCTTAAAAAAAAACTGTTCAAAATCGTTTGTAGGAAATTATTTACGCGTTCATAATGCGAGCGTAGATCAACTAGATAGAGGTAATCTTTGAGTGCGAGGCAATTTTGACACGTTCGTCCTTTATGACATCATAAAAGTTTTTCATAAAAAAAAAACTCACGTGGAATGACCGCCTGCTGTTCCTCCTCTCTCTTCTTGTGGTCTTCCGGGGCGAGTGCTGGCTTCACGTCGTGCACCTGCGGCATCCCCGTGGGGAGGATTCCAGGGGGGAGGTGCCTATTGCCGCCCCCGTAAATAGGGGGTGTGTCGAGCAATGTGAGGGAGTTGTCCTCCTCTTCAGCTTGCGGATCGTCATAGGTGAGAACTAAAGGTAAATAAGGCGAACCCCAAACCAAGGGGGAGGAAGGATGGGGGGTACGGGAATATATGAAAGATACAGGGGGCTGGGAGGGCATAGATGGGCAAAATTCCAAAAAAAAAAAAAAAAAAAAGACGAAAAGAAAAGGTGGGGAAAGAACTTGGGCACGTGTCTCTCTCTCTCTCTCTCTCTCTCTCTCATAAACACAAGAATTTAATGAAAATCCTAAGCTTTATATAGACAATCAGGAAAAAACAGGAAAACAAGAAAATAATAGAAAGCTACATAAACCATTTAATCAAATAGTTTGACTTAAAATGACAACAATTAACAAAAAAAAAAAGTCATTCAAATAAGGAAGAAAAAAATCGAACATATGCCAACCATTTTGATTCACATACAAAAAACAGAGAAGGGGGAAGAAACTAATTTAATTTCTATTTGAAATTCAAAGGCGTTAACAAATATTTTTAACAGCTTCACAATTGGCTTTGGATTACTTACTTAAAAGGAAAAAAATTTCAAAAAAGTCGAAATGGAGACCGGGTGTGCCATTTTTTCGTTTTTTTTTTTTAATTTTTTGCTTTGAATGTCAAACAACTTTAATATTTAGTACTTATTATTAAATGATAAACTGTTCAAATTTGATAACTTTTCATTGAAAATAATTATTATAAATTATTATAATATATATATATATATCGCTAGAAGTTACGTTAGCTCCCATTCGGTGCTATCTTTTGAGTGATGCAAAAAGCTATATTTTCAGAAAGTAACTCCTACTTTCTTGCAATGTTTTTTTTTTAAATTTAGGTTAGGTTAGGTTAGGCTAGGCTAGGCTAGGTGATAAGAACCTAATCTAAAACAAAAAACCGAGTGTGTAAAGACCCGAGGTAGCATGAAATAGTAGTACATAATTTGATTTAGATTTTATTTAATTAAAATCCGAACGAGAGTAAAGAGAAAAAAAAATCGTTAATACACAGTACAAAAAGAAGGGCACATTCTCTCAACTTTTTAATGGAACACTCCCCCTATCTTAACCCAATTTTGGGGGGGGGACCACCTGGCAGGAGCTAATGTAACTTCAATGACCATTGACGAAAACGTAGGAAGAATTTGGCCATTTAGGATATATATATATATATATATATTATATATATATATATATATATATATATATATATATATATATATATATATATATATATATATATGCGTACTGTGTTCGGTTAAAAAAAATGTGGGGAGGGAGATGTTGCCATGCAAAATAAAAATATTTACGTTAAAACATAAAAAGTTAAAAACTTAAAAGATTAACTTTCTAACAATCCATGGAAGCAAACCGAGAAACAAATTAGACTACAGAATACGGTATACTATAATATAGCTAGCCCGAATTGTAACGATAGCGATAATCATACAGCGCTAAAAAAAAAAAAATTGTTGTAGAGAAATGTATAAAGGTTACATTGTATAAAGGGATAAAGGATTAGCATATTAATAGAAAGTTAACAGTTGCAAATATCATCAAATATTTGTGTAGTGTAAGTAGTCCGCATAACGCGAAAGTCAGTCCTTGATAGAGGATAAGGGAAGAAGATACTGTAAGCCCCGTAAATCAGAATACACTATAATATAAACATTTCTGACCCACCACCAAATGAATCTAAGCGCTATTCCCGGAGAAGTAACGATATTCCATGAAGTTACTGGCTCCATTGGCACTAAGGTCGTACGAAAGTTACTTCAACGGGATGGAACGGTATACTTCATTTATCAACCACCCATCAACCTTACCGAAAGGCGATGAACGCTTACAGTATCTTCTAGAGTATATCTTTCGTGTCAAAACTGTAGTAATTCGTATTCCAAGTATGTCTATTGCACTGTACGGAACATGCATTTAGACAAGGTGACAAGGTATACCTATTCACTAAGCCTCAGCAACACCGAGTAAAATGCGTTTAAGACTGGTATGATATGCGGAGTAACATGCAAAATCAGCTCTTTGTACATTCAAGATAAAGGGTTAAATTAACTGTTAACACACTTAACAGGGAAATAATAATAATAA
>JAJOZX010006745.1:222500-225000 GCA_023014485.1 Bathynomus jamesi
CCAATGGAGAGAGTAAAAAATTTTAAAACCAAACTTGGGCAAAGGGGAACCGACGATATCGAAGAACGTTCGCGGAGTGAATCCGAGAAATCGTACTACTGTCCAATTAGTTGAAAAGAAACGCACGCACTATCGCTTCTACTACAATAACGCAAATACGGGGTAACCAACCGTCTAGAATGAGTCCCTCAGTGTATACTCTATTAATAATTAATTAGCAGTCAAAAGCGGATTAATTAATAGGCAAACTATCGCAAAAGGTTACCCAAAACCAACCAACCAACCAACTTCACACACATACACACAGCGAAACGCACGCACGCACGAACGAACAAACTACCATGGGACCTACCTGTAAATTCATCATCCCACTCTAGACCAGGATTAAGATTGTACTCGTCTGTTGCAATGGCAGTTGGGGGACGGGGAGGGGGGGAGGGGCGATTGGGGGTGAGTGAAGGGGAAAGAAGAGATAGTCAGGGGGGAGGGTTGTTTTACAATGAATTACGGGTGGGTTACAGGTTACGAAAACAAATATTTAAAAAAAAAAAAACGTAAAATATGAACCGAAGTAATTGCAAAATAATTAGTAAAAATTTTAAATACATTAAAAACAATTTCATTCACAAAAGGGGAAAAAAAAAAATAGAATTGATAATAATTATTGAACGATATTCAAAATTAATTTCGTAAAAGAAGGTCAGGGGAAGGGACCCACGAAAATTCAAATTAAAAAACAAAAGCAGTAGCATGATTAGTCAAAAAAGAAAAAAACAAATTTAATTTAATGTTAGGTGAAAATTTGAAAAAATACGTGATTATAAAAAATAAAAAGCAAAATTAAAAAAAAGGGGAATTTGCGTATAAAAAAATTAATAAATGAAGGATAAAGATAATTAAAAAATAATAAAGCAAGCGAGGTGATTTTTTTTTGTTTTTTTTTAATTTTAAAAGGGGAGCCGGGGATAAGGGGAAAAAGAGAAAAAAAAACTGTCAGTCAATTTTCCCCAAAAGGGGCTCATTACATATAGCCTAAAACTCCTCAGATTATTCTCGACTCGATGCGTTGGCAACCCCAGTTCCAGAAATCAGCCGCATTGGCATTTTTTTTCATACGAATTGGTCAAAATATGGAACCACCACATTATTGGTGCTTTCTGCTATCAATACTGGCACCATATAGTTTATTATTATTATTATTAAATTAATAAATATATGGATGCTAATTATAGCAAATGTAATGACGGGGTTTAACTTCCTTCGCAACCTCTAAGGCTATATGACGGAGGGGACCTACAGCTTTAACTGGGATCCGAACCACGGGTCGCTACATAGTGTAGTCGAGACCAGAAAAAAGGTCTCGAGACCGAAGCCGACACCGAGACCATACGCAATTTTTGCGTGTATCCAATACTGCGTAATGCCTAATTCCTAAGCTCTGTATTTCAGTGAGGAATAGAGTCTAAAGAGGTTATCGAGTGACAACTGCAAAATTTACTCATAATTTATTCGCAAATTCAGTTTGTGAAATTTTTCAGCAGTTAACTGCGTACTTAAAAAACAAGATAAGTGCTCGTTGTATTTGAGGAACATCAACATACTCGCCAGTGATGTAGTCGAGACCGAGACTGAGACCTAAGCACCCGGGAATGAGACCAGAAAAAAAAGGTCTCGAGTCCTAACATCACTGTTACATAGTCTGGATGCGGAGGACGGTCTTCCATTAGTCCACGACATTGGGTCGTGGACTAATGTCATACGACCCAATGTCGCTTAACTTTGCTGATCAACGGGAAGTATTGGCTACGACAGAGGACATTATAGGACATCAACTACTTTAGTGGACTCATATTGGGTCTTCCAGTTGTTGTAGAATAAATAGAGAAATGGCACTTTGACCTTGAAAAGATATATCATAGTTGGAGCCAATTTGGCCGGTGTCTGTGACTAGTAGTCGAGAGAGAATGCATCTCTAGGAACAATTTCCAAGGGGATGACTTTACATAGGGGGTGGGGGGCAATAAAAAAAACCCTACATCAAATAAGGATAAGTGGACGAAAATCATCACTAACAGAACGTGACTGAGAAGCCTTATCACTAGTTGTGAAAAGTGAACCAACCTGTTCGGAACTTAATCGTCTTCAGGGACCAACGTTAAGTTAGGCTACCATATTGGAGCAGGTACCGTGAAACTCCTCCGGGGTTGAACAAAATAATGGACAAAATTGATGGTATTTGATACTGTTTTCCTCATTGCCCCCTCCTTCATTCGCACGAAATCTAAACCTCGTAGACGGTTTTCCCTCAAAATACATGGCCAGTCTCGGAGACTTTCGTTCTCTCGAGGTACCAGCCAAAAAGGCTCCCACTATCACGTCCCTTTTCAAAGTCAGTTAAATCTTTTTACGAGTGCAATTCCCTTTCATTTATTTTGCAAAAACAAGAAAAGCTAAAATCAGTATCTTTTCTCAGCATAATAAACATTCATATATCGATTTA
>JAJOZX010006745.1:230000-259205 GCA_023014485.1 Bathynomus jamesi
GAAAAACCTTCGATTCCATCCGGTCAAGTACGACTGCGTGAGTTGAGCCACCCGACGCACGTACTACATACGGGGGACGAACGAGACCCCCGTACAGAGACAGCAACTGAGTGGTGGTGAAGAAAGGAGGTAGCCAATTTTCACACTTATTGTTATTGGTGATCGGTGACTTTAATGATTCCTTAATTTATCGATTCACTGGATAATCCTAATTTTGTTTTTGGTACAAAGGTTTTAGTCCTTAAGCTACGACGACTTCACGCTGAGGGGTGGTGCACTCTCCAGAATCGAAATTTACAAAAATAATAACCCGAGGGGAACCATATGGTGCCATATACTCAAATTAGTACCCCTCTGTTTAGCCAATGAGAGTTTTGACTGACCTAAAGAGGGAGGAGGTTCGAGTCCAAGAATCGCGATGGTTAATGCCGAGTCACCGATGTTACGCTGTTAAGATTACGACAATTTTAACTTCGAAACAATTATACGATATTTTTCCAGTATTCTAATCCGATAACATTAATTCCACGTACAATCTCCCCAACCACTTCCAAAATGAAATGTAAATTCTTATTCAGAGTTTTGGTTATTTTAAAAAAAATGTGGAAGGAGAACGAGAAAAACAAAATATCTAATTCCACTCTATTCCTTCAAGAAAAAAAACACACACACACACACACAAAAATTTATATATATGTATATATATACACACACACACACACACACACACACCGGGTGTCCGAGAATTATCTGTACAATTTTTGGCTGTTATTAAAAGTCAACCACGAAGCGTAGAAATTCCAGTGTTGTCCCATTTTACAGAGAAACCATTAGGTTTTTGCTGATAAGTTTTGACAAGTTTTTTCTTTTTTGTACGCGGGTGACAGACATTGATGATTTAAAAGCAAGAATCACAGCTGCTATTGAACGAATTGATGTGGATATGCTGCAGCGTACATGGCAACATTTGGATTATCGATTGGATGTTTTGCGAATCACTGATGGTGCACATATCGAATGTTTGTAACAACGTTACTTTAATAAAAGAAACTTTTGAAAATACAGATTCTAAATAATCTTCTTTAAGAATTTTACGTGTGTTATCAAGAATTTTATTAAAAGATGAAATTGTACAGATAATTTTCGGACACACTGGAATTTCTAAAAAACTTGTCAAAACTTGGTATCAGAAAAAACTTAATGACATTCTCTGTAAAATGGGACAACACTGGAATTTCTACACATGGTTGACTTTTAATAACAGCCAAAAATTGTACAGATAATTCTCGGACACCCGGTATATATAATATATATATATTATATATATATATATATATATATATATATATATATATATATATATATATATATATATGGCGACAAAAGGAGACAATTTCCAATTTTTTTAAAACAAAAAGGTTCTGTATCCATAATAATAATAATAATAATAATAATAATAATAATAATAGCTACTTAAAAATATAAACGAAAGTAGTCACAAAAATGACAAAAACATTTGTAGTATAAATATAAAATAACGTGTTTTCCACTACATTCACGAAAAAGGCATGCAGGCAGCAGCACAGCTTTAAAAATAACAGTGCTGAATTTCTATTCTACGTAATTAAAAAAAAAAAAGGTCATGCAACGTAACCTCAACATCGTAATGTAAACGAGGTTGCGCAAATATACGAAGGAAGGAAAGAAAAAGGAACGGCAGTATACGTTTTGTTAGAAATGACTGTATAAATAGATATTTGACATCCATACAGTACGTACAGTCAAACGAAAAAAGCGAATACAAAGTAGCATGTATAGCTGGTGGGGTTAACTCAAAACTATTTTTCCTTACCATAAACTAATGTATGCGCTTCCTTGCATACATACTTCAATCTAAAATTCCTTTACTAACTTCAAAATTGTTATAAAAAATCTTATTAGCAACTCAAATACACACACACACACCTCATATTTCACCCTGGTTTGTGCGCGTGTATACACACACACACACACACACACGCGGCTGGCCATAAGTAGAGCCCAAAATAAAACGTCAAAAAAATGTATTACCTAACAAATTACAACAAAAATAAGTGCAACACAACACAATACAGTATAACTATGCGGATTTTGTAAAAAAAAATAAATGTTCTATTAGTCCACCATTATTCTCAACAACACATTGGATGGAATCTTCGGGGTAGATGGTGGACCGAACTCAGCAATTCTTCGATAAGAAGGTAAATATGAATAGAGCAAAATAAATCCAAATCAATTGAAATCTAAAGATAAGAAGGTAAATATGCATATTGCAAAATAAATCCGCATTATATAGGTCATCCCATAAGTAATGCGGCATTTAATTTTTTTAATATATAGTTTGAAAGAAAAAATGTGATTGGCTTTCTGTTAATTAGTAAATAGTTTTGGGCGCTACTTATTGCCAGATATATATATATATATATATATATATATATATATATATATATATATATATATCGCGATTTCATTATGTTAAAATGTTAAAACACACTACATACACAAGGCAACACACTACACACTTTTACCTTCATGAACGATTGAAGCAGCTCTAAATGTGTTCATAACGCGACTGTCATTACAATGTACTTCACTACTTAAAGAAAAAAACGTTAAAATTATGAAAACATAAGAAGAAAGTAAAGGAAAATACAATACAGACACATGGCAAAAAAAAAGTATCCCTTAAAAAAAAATGTATATATATTTAAAAGTTAAAAAGTAGCGCTACATAAAAACCAATGAAGTCACGTTCAGAAATAATAAGAAATTATTCGTTATTATTTTCGCTTCACCGACGAAAAAGGATATTTTGCACGTACACAAGAGGACACGCCATTGAACCAAAAGCGTCTTCAATTTAACCTCTAACAAGGATGAGGGGAACAATAAAGAGCATGAAAATTCACAGAGGGTGGAAGGGAAGAATCGTGTCTACTTTAAGTCTACTTTAGGTCTATTGTTCCGTCCATTCGTCTAATAGAAGCTGGCATTCACAACGTATCATCAATGAGATGGTAAAGCTAAGGGGTGTGGCTAGTGGCCAGTAGCGGCAACTTGACTGCTCAACGATACAAACTGAACTTTAGATCACAAAATACATTCTCACCATCACTAATGATACGAAGGTGGTCGCAACTACACCTAATTATATATATATATATATATATATATATTGTGTGTGTGTGTGTGTAAAAGTATTCTACGTCAAATACTACTAGAGTAAAATGCAAAAGTCAGGTCACTGGGTCAACTAATGTACAATATGCGTAAATTAAAATATATCTGTACACTTATTTATTATTTGCAACTAATAACTTTCTGCTTAAGAAAACAGCATATGATTAAAAAAAAAAATATATATATATATATATATATATATTTATTTAATATATATTATATATATATATATATATATATATATATATAAATATATAAATATATATATATATTTAATATATATATATATATAAATATATATATATATTTATATATATATACATATATATATATAAATTATATATATATTTAATATATATATATACATATATATAATATATATATATATTTAATATATATATATATATATATATATATATATATATATATATATATATTATATATAATATATATATATTTTTTTTTTTACTCATTATTATATGGGGGAAAAAAACTGAGAACAGCGTCCAAAATGAAAACTGAATTTTGATAACTTTTGTAAAATTATATTAATTCGCTGAAACCAAGTCATCGTATTTGGATATCCAGTGTAAATATGAAGGTCTCGCGCCAAACGAGTATGTACATACAAACTTACGTATATTTATGTAAAGAACGTCTCAAACAATTACAAAAACTGAATTACTTCCGTACCGCTTTCTATGGTTTGACTATAAAACAAATCCATTCACTGTACGTACGAGTAACGACTAACGTTTCCTATTCGCCGAGTACGTGTGCCAGCTTAACCTTTTCTCCTATCCGTTGAGTACACGCAATAACTATCGTTTCAAATGCGAGTCTGTATACAAACTGAATACAGTCGGCCTGTATCTATATAATATATGGATAACGTCTCGAAACAATTTATATTTTCATTCTTTCCGTAGCAAGTTGTATGAAAGAAAACGAAACTAGGAATAAAAAAGATCAGTACTACCACAACCAAAGGAGAGAGAGAGAGTGTGTGTGTGCAAATAAATAAAATATTAAGTATATATATATATATATATATATATATATATATATATATATAAAATAAAATAAACTGATGCAAGATTATAATAATAGGCGTAAACAATATAATGTCAATGCTTTATTAAACAAAATATAGAGGCATCAGTATTAGGCCTAAGTGGAGATAAAGCATTTCAAAAAAATAATAATAAAACTTCGTTGCTAAAAAGGCTTTAAAATACCATCAGGATAATCTACTCCATTTTCCAAAAGGCTCGGACAAGCGCCATATCACAAATGAACTGAATATAATAGATACGTGAACTGTAACAACTTCGGGAGTAACTATGGTAACATTATATAAAGAAACGTTACGTTTACCTTATTCCTATTACGATCAATTGGTTTTAATCTTGGAAGAAAAACTGGACTCTAACAATTTCGAAGTTTATGGTAAGACCCGTTTTGAACCTGTACACAACCTATTAAGCGAGGGACGGTCCTTAAAACCTCTCGCAAATTTCAAAATATTAACACCCACTGTCACAATATGAATAAGGTAAACGTTCACACCGATAAACATATTCCGATACACGTACAATAAGAATGACAAAACGGGTGTAGAAGAGGAACAGCGGGAAAGGAAAAAGAATAAAGGAAAAAGAATAAAGGAAAAAGAATAAAGGAAAAAGAATAAGGGAAAAAGAATAAGGGAAAAAAGTAACAGATAATTGCGAGAAGAACTAATCACTTACCGTAGTAGTCGAATGCATGAGCTGTGATTGTGTAAGTTCAGGAGATAAAAAAAAAGAAAAAAAAAGATATGAATTACTTCAACTATGGTTAAAAAAAAAAAAAGGGACAATATTTTAAAAGTCATTCTTCACTGCCTTTCCATACTTTAAAATGATGAAAATCTAACTGAAAAAAAAAAAAAGCCTAAAAATTTACGACACTATCAGAACTTTCAACCTAAACCATAACTGTAATGTAAATACTCAAATAATCTACACTATAATATGAGGTATACCGAATTCTAGATAATGAATAGGCCTATATAAATATGATATACGAGCCGAGTTCATCAACTAAATACTTTAATTATTTAATGCAGAAAATAGAAAATTTGCTAAAACATATCGTATGACAATTCTTATGACACAAAATCATGCACAAAGATACTTAATTCCACAAAATAAAAGTTTTTCTACTTATTGAACCGTACTCGCACGACTTTAGAAACAGCAACAAAACTTTGTAACTACGGAAAATGAAGACTATTATTTTAGTATGTTAACAGTTTATACAACCTGCTTCGTAAAACACTGAAAATATGTGAGTTGCCTTTCAAGGAAATTAAAAGATATGTTAGCAATCATCATCATTTAAGCTACTTGAACAATCAAGTAGTTTCAGCACCATGAAAATGTTTTGAAATGTTACGGCAAAACAGTAATATATATATAAAATCAAGGATTAATATGCTGCTTATAAATAAGTTATATATATAATAATAATGGACAGAAGCACCAGTCATCCAACACCCATGCGGAAATCCAAAAACAAATGATTAAATAACGTCGTAATTAACCCCACCAGATACCACCAAAAGCAAATATTTTTACAACTTTCTAACAACTTAACACGAAATTAATCCATAAAAAAAATAACATCTGAGCGCGTTGAAAATCAAATTTAAGTGGATATAAGGTGTGCCAACTTTTAACAATAGGTGCAATGGTATTTATGCTCTCTATATTCAAAGCGCATTACTGACTACGCCTACTGGAATATATAATGTTTTAATTCGCATGCTTCCTTAATTAAGACCAGTAACTCTCAGTGTACCGAAAACCTTTTCCATGACGAGAACTGAAACAATCTTGACACGGGATTGGAAACGTACAAATACCAATTAATGAAACTCCTTTTAGTGAACATACTTAACTCTACATGAAAAAAAATACCAAACCATCATGGAACGAGAGTTTCGGCCATTTTCTATCAAAGCTTCGAAGAAAAGAAATCTCAATCCTACTCGTCCTTTACACGTAGGGGTTGGTACGTAGCGCAGCATCTTTACTGGCTAAATTCGATAATAACTGACAGAGAAAAAGAGGGGGAAAAGGGGGGAGGGGCAGTGCAAATACCCTACATATATAAGTTGGGTATGATGATAACGACCAGCGGTGTGATTTAGGTCAAAAGCGTGAAGGGGGCAGAAACATCGAGAAGGGTATGAAGGAGAAAATTGCTGGCGGTGACAATACTATTAAATGGACTAACCTTTTCTCGGTCTCCACCAATCTTCGAAGTACCCTAAATTGGTGGTCGGTAGGGAGGAAATACACGAGTTAATTACAAATCAAAAGGGGGACCTAATTAACGAAACGAACTCGCGAAAACATTTTCAACCCCCAAAATACCAAATAGAGAGGATTAGGAGGGTCAAATAGTTTTATTAATTAATATTTCACTCTCATTACCTAAAAATGGGATTACTCTCACAAACCAAAAACAAACAAACAGTTTTAAGTCATTATTTACAGACTGTACATAACCTTATAACCGAGCCGATGTTACAAAAAACGCACTCATTTAAAAAAAATATTGTAATAAGGCTCAATAAAGCCCTTCCCAAAATTTTCAACTTAACCCCCAAGCCTTCAAGAATTAAATGTAAAAACATCGACACCTCAAGCACTTTCAAAAACACACGAAAGGTGAAGGAGAGGATTCAATTTTACAGTTGAAACACGCTATTGTAGCCTCCTCAAACCCTATAAAAAAACCAACAAAATCCTACCACACACAATTCTTTAGCTCTAACTACTTCAAATCAACATAGTAAAAAAACATGTATAATATTTTCAAACTACCTTTTTATAAATTATATGTCAGTATACATGTCCATATTAACACAATTTATAGCTCAACACGCATACGCGCGCACACCCACACAAAAACGTTAAAATTCATGTAACTGCCATACAAAGACTTCACAATCCCCCACATCACAAAGCAAAGTCTGAACCAGATATAGTCTTATATGTCTACCAGGAAAAAGAAAATAGAATTTATGATACGTGCGTGGGGAGGGGGGCTATATTATTCGTAGGCTGTGATGTATTTCAGTCTAATATAATTTACCAAGTCTTATTATAAAAGTTCATTTCACTGATAAACAGTCATCCAAAAATTGATTCGCAGCGCCCTCTCAAGTGACTGATACAAATTACAAAGTTCATTCACCAGTATAAAGTACGAGGTCGTGACGTACGACGCACGTTTGAAATGGCTGGTAATTTCGGATCAAGGACAGGATTTGTTACATATTGCGCTTTTTACGGTAGCTATAACAGATTAGTTATAAGTTATTAGTTATATAATCAGTTATAACAGATTGGAGTACAAAAGAACAATATAACTTCTCACTACTTTCAGAAAGATAAAAACTTGTGCAGAGTATGGTAACTGTATATAGCAATAGTAGGTTGTAAAGTATCATATTCATTTTAGTATGACAGCTAATGAATAAGATGAGGAGACTTGGTCAATTGTATTACAATTAGTGATGGGACGATTAATCGGAATCGGAATCGAGAATCGGAAGAATCGAGCATTTTTCAGGAATCGGAATCGGAATCGAGAGAATTGTACCATGATTTCCGATTCTTAAAACGATTCTTTAACTTTTAATTGAACCAGTTTTGCAATGTAAACTTTAAAATTTAAATGAAAGAGGATAACAAATTTTATTTTTATTGTATTGTAGCTATACATTAAAACATGTATATCCATGATGTGTAATCAAGAAGATTAAAATGAATTGTTACAACTTACAGTTGATTTTTATTTTTAAACCAATTATTATAATTTATAATTTATATTACCATACTCAATGTAAATAGTTAATCTTACCAGAGTAAAATATGACAATTTCCAGAAAAACAAGTATAGAATTATATTTAAAAATATTGAGAATCGGAATCGGAATCGAGAATCGTATCGGAATCGAGACTTTTTAGTGGTATCGGAATCGGAATCGTTAAAAATTTTGGTATCGTCCCATCACTAATTACAATGTGATGCATCTTCATTAGAGCAAACACACCATATAATTTTCTTCTGTAACTAAGACATTCTGGGGATATGGACAATGGACATAGGCGAATATATACAGGGCACAGGCCTAAGTGCGAATACAAGAGTTTAGAAAATTTGCAAGTTATTTAAAAAAATAGGGGGAGTGAGACTTAAGACAAAATGGTCCGAGGAGTAGCCCATTAAAAAAAATAATATATATATATATATATATATATATAGCCTCGATGGGTATATGGGCGGAGCAGTGCTTTGTGCGAAAAGAAAAAGTGAAGCCTTTGTTCCGTCTACAACATAACTCATTAACACACTGTATCAAAAACATTGATGAATATAAATATAAGCAAAGCTTCAAATACCTAAAGCCACCCACACACACACACACACACACACACACACACACACACACACACACACAAAATCAGTACTGTACCTGAAACACTCCACCTTACCTATATATACAATGCATATATATTTGAAAACACTTTTGAGTTTCGCTACCAAGAACTGCTCTTGAACCGAGTTTTTCCCGAACACTATACTCGGATTTACACCCTCCCTCAAGAATAATAATAATAATTTCCATATTTTCAATTCAACATAAGGAAATTTGGCTTTTAAAAATCAAAGTAGAAAAATAAGCAATGAAACGGTGAAAAGCCAAACACACTACAACAGCCCAAGCATGAAAATAATAATTATTATTTTGCTTTTCGATTCTTTCTCCTGTTAATATACTGTACTTATAATAATAAAAAATCTTAAATTTGTTTTTAGCCTTTTATTTAAACGTTTATAATGGCCCATAAAACACTTAAAAATTGCATATATATTCTAACAAAATAATAGTGAATTAAGTATAAAAATATTTTCCTTTCTCTGATTGGTCAGTTTATGGAAGAAATGAAACATGCTTCCTCACTGGATAATTTATAATCATTAACCCAGCATTTTGAATACACATTGGTGCGAGATGCGCAGGCACCGCCTCCGTAGACGGTGACTCATCGTGACACGTTTTCATATGCCAATCCGTTACTATTTCGTTAGTGTGTGTATATATATATATATATACAGGGTGTCCGAGAATTATCTGTACAATTTTTGGCTGTTCTTAAAAGTCAACCTTGAAGTGTAGAAATTCCAGTGTTGTCCCATTTTACAGAGAATCTCATTAAGTTTTTTCTGATACCAAGTTTTGACAAGTTTTTTAGAAATTCCAGTGTGTTCGAACATTATCTGTACAATTTCATCTTTTAATAAAATTCTTGATAACACACGTAAAATTTTTAAACAAGATTATTTAGAATCTGTATTTTCAAAAGTTTCTTTTATTAAAGTAACGTTGTTACAAACATTCGATATGTGCACCATTAGTGATTCGCAAAACATCCAATCGATACTCCAAATGTTGCCATGTACGCACGCTGCAGCATATCCACATCAATTCGCTCAATAGCAGCTGTGATTCTTGCTTTTAAATCATCAATGTCTGTCACCCGCGTACATTTCTAAAAAACTTGTCAAAACGTGGTATCAGAAAAAACTTAATGAGATTCTCTGTAAAATGGGACAACACTGGAATTTCTACACTTCATGGTTGACTTTTAATAACAGCCAAAAATTGTACAGATAATTCTCGGACACCCTGTGTATGTATGTATATATATATATATAATATATATATATAACGGTTCTTTAATAGAGATAAAACTTGACCATATTAAAATCGATGGTTTTCATTTACTTTAATACCATATTTAAGGGCTTAACGAGGTAATGGGTATTCAAAATCATATCTGGGAGTTCAAAAAAGAAAGGATTTAGCAACTAATTTGATACCGTATCACTTATAATCTACAAGGAACATTTGCGCCCTCGGAAATAAATCGACGTACTCTTCTACAAGAGAGAATACCCAGAACAATACAAAATCTTTTTTAAAAAAAAAGCTAGAAACTAGAGAACATGCTAGATAAAAAATTGCAGTGAAGAAACTAATGCTAATTTTTAAAACTAGCTAGACGTGCTTCATTCCAAAAAATTTACTATTTAAACTATTGAGCCAATTGTGGTATGCATTTAAAAATAAAAAAAAAATTAAATTAAAAAATATATGGAAAGAAAAAAAAAAAAAAAAAAAAATTTTTTTTTACTACATTTCAACTTTCCAAAATAAATAAATTTTAAGTTAAAAATCAAATAAGATTTTAATATATTTAAAATTTTTAAAAATCTATCATTTACATGTTTTATAGCCATTTAAATTCACACAGTACAGAACCTTCAGGAATTTTAAAAAATTAAAATTGCCTCCGAACTTTAAAGAAAAATAATTTTATTTTTAAAATAGATTAATAAAATCTAAAAATTTTTACGATTTTTTCAAAAATTTATCATATATATATATATGTGGTTTAGTAGTAACTACATATAAATTTTCTCCCATTCCACATGTAAAAGTTAAAAACTGAAAACATGCAATTTTAGACATAGGTCAGAGAGATCCAACTGTTTCAACAATATTAACAGCTTCCTATAATTAGCCGAAAATATTACATAGGCTTATCTTACCTTCAAACTATCACTTTCGAAGTTATTTTTAAATTGGATATTTAAAAAAAATAAATTTTTATATATAAAATTCAATAATTCAAAAACTCGTGCACCTTTTTTTTTTTTTTTTGTTAAAAGTGGTATCAATCTTTTTTTCTATACAAAATGAATCCTACTAAATTGAAATCAAGAAGGCCCTAACACTTTACAATAATACGTTAATGATTTTTCAGTATAGATGGGCCCGACTGAAGTAACGATAGAACGCGGCCTACGTGAAACTAAAGTGATTACGGACTCAGTGACTATTTGCACTATGACGACCTGTTAACAGGTCCACTCTTCTAAATTATGTATGAAGGTTCTTGAGAAATAAAAAAAAAACGGGGGTGGGGAGATGGAGCGGTTCGAGGGCATATTAAAAAACAAAACCCTTACCCTATATAACTTGCTTTAATAACCTATCTAAACTTATGAAAACCTATAATAAACCCAACTCCCGATAGCATTACCGCAAAAGCCAAAAATTTAACAAAAGGGACCAATCGCACAGAGAGAGAGTATGATAAACGGAAAAAGATTCGAACCTACCGTGACTTATTTCTCCTGACGCGGTCGTCTGCACCCCTTTCGTGTAAGTGACCGTCTCTTTCGGGGGGATGTTCGTCGCCTGAACGCTTACGATGGATAACTGAGGTTTACGCCTGACGAACGGAAAAACAGTAGTATGACAACGTTAAACTATGCAATAAACGTTACGTTATTTGACTGTCAGTTGAAAACAAACAAATAAAAAAGTACAAATTAACGTTTTTAACACAATTGGTGTGTGTGTGTGTGTGTGTGTGTGTTATCTAACGATGTAATTTGTGAAGTGACAATGAACTCTCGAGGGCTACATCGTACTCAATGTCGTAGTACCGCTTCCCGTTCATCAGCGAAGTTAAGCGACACTGGGTCGGATAGTAGTTGGATGGGTGGCCGTCCTCTGCATCCAGAGTATGCAGCGACCCAGGGCCATACCAAAGCAGGGGCAAGCGGTGCGGCCGCCCAGGGCACCGACGGATGGATTAATTATGCATTATGTATTTCTATCATAATCAATTCGTATATGTTCCGAATTTAATTGGGGGGGGGGGGGGATAAGGAATGCCTTGCGCCCTCCATCACAGGTTGGTACGCCGGTACGGCCCTGCAGCGACCCGTGGTTCGGATTCTACATAGGTTCACGTAGGTTGCTGTAGGTCCCCTCCGTCATACGACCTTGGATATTGCGAAGGAGGTTAAACAACCCCATCATTACTAACTCCCGCAGTATATTAACTATTTCACTTTTTATTTTAAACCACACAACACTTGACCTTCATTAGAATTTAAAAAGCAAACTTGCTTTAAGGTACGTACTCGCGTAAAAGGCAAAGCATGATTGTCATCCTATAAGCACGTAGGTCAACTTGTTAACGATCAATTTAACCTCATAGATCTTTCATAACTAAATCGCTAATTCGTGTAGCAATTAGTAACCTTCCGGTAACGCGATTTTTAACTAATTTTACTACCGGAACAAAGTAATGATCGCCGATATTAAACTGAAGAACAACCTGGAGACAAAAATTTTATTTTAAATCAAAATATAAATTTCACACGAAGAAAACTGGAAAACTACTGGTGATTAATGTCATTAACTTACAAAGGCCAGGTACTACCACAGAGCAGTCTTGACAATCTTAAAGCAAATAATATTCCCAATTTCTAATTTGACTCAAGATAGTAGTAAGTTACTAGTAACTAATAGGAAATACCGTGATGCGATTGTACCTCTGTACGACTGTGTTTTTCATGGAATCTAAAAGTTAGCATAAAATAGGCCTGCCTTTTAGTTTCATTTTCCAAACAACATCCGATAACTTTCAGGAATAAAACGCAGTTGTTATACAGTATACCCTTACCTACCTCGTAATTCTAGGAGATGCTTGGCTACTCAATTCGAGACTTTTATCTGACGAAGCCGAATTGTCTAGTCCGGCCTCTGATGAAATGCTCGACATCTGCGACAGCACTTCTGTAGGAGGGATGGAAGAGGATTCAAAATGTCTCAAGAAAGTAATACTTAAGTACTAAATTACCAAGAGAATTACTCGAACAATGAGAACTTCGCCTAGCAGCATTAAAGACCTAAATGAATGAACCGGACAAGGGAAAGCTCCAGCATTTGCTTAGGAATGGTCATCTCACTCTAGGTTCATATATAAAAAAATGTAAAAAGCGTTCCTTACTACCATATTTTTATTAAAAAAAAAAAGGGTTCTCATTGACAAGTATTAAAAAGTGCATGTATATAAGCTATACGTTGTCAATAACCCAATCTACCTCTCGCTACTTTTCATAGCTAATAGGGAATTTACTTTAAAGTACTATAAACGCTGAATACAGGGTTCTTTGTAGCTTCGCATGGCGCTGCTTGAAGAATGTAACGCAAAGAAAAAACTAAAATATGAGGTTTATCTAAGGATATACTAACTGGCCATTCAGAACTAAAAGCTAGCTACCTCACTCGCGACGAAAAAATACCAAAGTCCCAATCTCGAGGTTTAAATTATCAGGGCATAAAGGTGAAATAAATCAAGAGGTCCATTCTCAAACGCAATTTATAATTGTTATTCCCAATGATCAATGATGCTAAATTAAGGCAAGGAGGCGAAAACTAACTTTGTATTGGTGCCAAATATCTACGGCTCATGTACAATTAGCTATTAAAATGTTCGAAAAGTTTGACAACACGGTGAAAGATTAGCTAAATGAGAGTATAAAACAACTCTGAAATACTTAATAAGCTTGTGAATCAACGGCAACGAGTTTGAACATTTAATTTAAGAGTCTAGTTTTAAAAAAAGCTCGGGGGAAAATAATACTAAAACAAGTTTAGTAGTACTTAGTTAATAACTATTTAACAAAAAATAATCAAAAGACATTATCATCTTAACACAAAAAAAAAGTTTAATTTTCTTCTTTTCGAGAACAGTCATCATGCTCCTTAATTTTATCTCGGATTACTTTCTAGCCTCAGATCGGATAAGCCTAATGGAGTCATTATTTGAATATCTATCAATATTTGGGGTCTTATAGGTCTACATAGTAACAGTAATATAGTCTATGTAAACCTACAACGAAAAATTTAGTAACTAATCCGTGATCCAAGAAAGCGGGGAAAAATGCAAAGATAAATTGACGACTCAAGGGGGACAGGGGGGTTTGGGGGGGTCAAACAAATTCAGTGAATACCAGAACCAAAAGAATTCCTCTTGCTTCTCGCGACACCTCTCGCTAAAGGAGAAAATGCAGTTATAATACATGGTCGTTATACAGTGCGTTAAGGCTACTATATGATCAGTTATGATTATAGCTGCCATATTCTTTATCTAAAGCAGTGGTGCACAAACCTTTTTGATGTGAGGGCCAAACCAACCATCTGTTTTATATGTAGGGGCCAGATATATAGATATTCTATTTTTTATAAATATGCATTTTTATAACCAGGGGTAATATTTCAGATTTTTCTTTGGGTATCTACCCTTTTCATGTGAAAAATGTGAATTGAAAAGACCCGTGGGGGCCACATTTGGCCCGCGGGCCAGGGTTTGTGCATCACTGATCTAAAGGATTGTAATGGTTATGAATTTAATACAATGAAGCCAATGCATAAAATATAAGTTAATTTACTTCTACTCTGGGTAGACATCTAGAGCAAGAGCCAGTCAGTCATTTATACATTACAATCTCAAACACCTACTGGAGCTTCTTGTATTAAAAACATAGTGGACTAATAACTACGTAAAGGTACGCTAAAGATATTGAAATCATTTATTTATATTGTAACACACTAGCCTACACTCTCAAGAATTATTAAACTGGCATTTTGTTATTAACTGTCTTCAGAAGTCAAGACGCGTCGAAGGGGAAAAAAAAAAAAAAAAAAAGTTTGCAGACCCCTAATAACTATCCAAAATCTAGAACTGCATTTTATAAAGCCATTCCAGAGGCGTAGCATACCTGGAACAGGAGCAATTCCCAAGGACCCAAGCATTTTATTAAGGTCTTGAGAGTCATCGCCGACAGCAGATGGGTTCGATGCTCTCTGGGCAGCTTCATTCGCCTGTAAAAGATATTAAATCAATACACCGCCTACTCTGACGAAACAGCTCTGTTAAAATACTGTAAGCGACAGCAAGTGTAAAATCGACTATCACGGATATGAACTTAAAAAAATTTTTTTTTTACTTGTATTTACAGTATTATGAAAATTGGTTGATTCAATCATTCTGAAGAAAATTAAATTCGAATTTGTCTGCATTAAAAGAAAAAATCTACAAGGGATTTAACTATACAGTGCTCTAAGAACTAATTCTGCTTCCGCTACTACTACTACTACTATGCACCTCTCTCTCTAACATCTCCTTCCGTCTCGTTTCCCTGGCTGCTTGAAGTTGCTTCAGTTTGGCAATCTTCCTTTGCTTCTCTTCCCTCCATGCGCTTCGGCGATCGGGCGATGGAGAGCCTTCTCGCAAGTGCTGAAGCAATCCGAGAGCGAGTCTCGGGTGTGACATTTCGGTAGACTAAAATAAGTTGGACACCTCGCTACACTTCAAACGAGAACTCCGACTTCTTATTTTCTTCTTTTTAGTTTCTTAAGTCACTCGAAATGTCAGCAGGTTCAGCCGTGTTGTAGCAAGATCATAAGCGGAAGGTCCTCAACAGTATAAACTTCACAATAAAGCTATTACAGAATACAATTGGCGAATATTAAACGCTTCTACGCACAAAATATTGAACAACGGTTCTTTTATATCTGTCGTAAGTATACGTAGCTCACTATATACACAGTCGCTTGCTTAGAATAGCGAGTGAATCCTCAGAGAAAGCAAAATGTTTAGTCAACCGTTTCAGTTAGGAAATCATTATGTTCAGACTTCTTTTTTAAGTAATGTGGTGCGTTATTCAGCAACTTCGGAGATTCCTCAAGCGCTGTGAAACGTCAAAACTCTCACTCTTTGAGCAAATAATTTTCTTACAGGAATTAACATTTACAAATAAATATATGGCGACAGCCGATATTCAAGTTTCTTCTTAGTGAATGTTTCTCAAATTACTTGAACCGACTAAATAAATCAATTCGTTCTTAAGCCCAAACAAAGAAGCGATTTTGGAGTGAAACATTGATGAAACTCGCGCCATATTTGTTCCGGAACTTTCGATTTCATCGTGGGCTTAACAATATCAGTGTGTAAATGATAGTAGGCAGACTTTCCTTACAAAATCTAAGTCTATTCCGTTTTCTTCAAGGTCAGTTTATAAATAACTATTTGGTTATTGCTACAGAAAATATATATACAGGCACTGTAAAACTAGTTGCAAGATTCGAATTACTTTTTCGATGAGAATCGAAACACCGGAGCTTTACAGTTATCTTCGATATATATTAATTTTTTTTATAAATTTGAGAATTTGCTTATTTTCGAAGACAAACTCATCTAAACAAACATTTTGAAACCAAAGTACGTTTCTTGATTGTCTTTTTATGTAAAGAATTTAATTCACTTTGGTTAATCTTCCTTTTCTTATTCAAATTCGCGTTGTCAATGACCATTTTTAGCTCTTTCCAACTGTCCAACAACCTTTTCCCGAATTGTCTTTGAGGATATGCAAAATATCTGAACAAAACTCCGATATTACTTGGTGTGTTTATACAAAAACGCCTTTTAAATTTTTAGGCACTTAAACTCTATCAAATGGTTTGAATTTCGTTTTAAAGCTGATGTCCCCTTTGTCTATTCGGTGTGAAATAAAAAAGAAAGTTGCGCTTTAAACGAATCCCAGGATAACAAAAATTATGTTTAAAATACAAATTTTTAAACAACCAACCACCAACAGACAAACGAACAAAGATAAACCAAGAAACACGAATTATTATTATTATTACCATTTAAAACAATGACTAAACACTTAAGACACACACACACACACACACACACTCTCCTGACTTCAAAGTGGCTTAATATTGATGTTTTAATATTACATTTCTCTGCTGCAAATATCTGCACATACCTTCCCTTGAAATATATATATACTGTATATATACTCTCTCTCTCTATACACACACACACACTACTGTGTCTCCATCATCTTTAATCTTTCCCATTTTCTCTTTCTCTGTGCAGGGGGAGAGGAAGGGCCGGCCTTGGACTTGTCATGCATCGATTCTCATTCTCGGGGATAAGAAAATCGAAATGCGATAGACCTCTTCGCTGCTTGCTCTCAGCCTACATCATTTGGCTTACCAGGACCCCTCCCCCAAGAAAAAAATAGGCCTATCTGGACCTCGAACGTTGGTAATATGAAAGGAAACGAACGAACAAACAAATATTTGTCGGCGAAAACTTTTGCGTTCTAAGCAGCCTTCGGGTTACGCCTATTTTTGTATTTCATAATTGTATGCTAGTCCCAAAGACTTAGCTTAAGGAGGCCTACTGAAAGCCTGGGCGAGCCAAATTAAATTTAAATTAATCTAAGCTGAGCTGCAGCATATTGTTTTCCAAAAATTCAACTTCATTCTTTGCTTAGTTTTAACGGATTCACAAAATTAATAGAGAGGTTTAATACAAAATTAAGTGGATGCGTCTGACTCTCATAATCAACGGATTTTGTCTTACAATTACTTCATACATCACCATCATACGTGAAAACCTGCCTAATGTACGATACAGACCGCAGGCTGAAGTTTAGAAAGTACAAGGACTTTCACAGATCAATACGACTTCCAAAAACAAGCTGCAAACAAAAATACAGTTTCTGGCCTACCTATATTTATGTACACACACACAGTCTTGCATTCTACGATTACTTTACAGGCGTGTAGTAGGTACGATACAGTATTATGAACTATTTATATTACGTCACTAAGCACAGCCTAAACAAGACTAGGCCAATACAAAGACAAAACAGTTTCACTACTGATCTTAACGACATTAAAATCAATTAATGTAGGGAAAAAATAAATGATTATTTTGCCAATCAATAGGCTTACAACTCTCGACACTTATTAATAGCCGTAAAATAAACACAAAGGCCTATTTCAAACACAAAACACAAGCGAAACCATTCTTCTCTGCGAATTACGTTAACAGTTTTTTATTATATTTAAAGGTAAAGAAGTAGTTAAACATCACAAAGAGCAAATCGTTCATGTAGAGAGAAAATGCGAGAATAGTTAAAGTTATTACGATAACGAGACATACAAATCCACTCCTCCTAATTCTGTCTTTCATTTGAACTGAACGAAACTATTTTGGAAAGACGACGAAAGATGTATTTATACATCAGTAACCGGAAACGCCCAATTCAAAAATGTTCACAACCGAAAATATTACTAAACCAGATAATTATTGTGACTGTGGAGCAGCACACCGCGTGAGTCACGACAATACAACCTTCTTTCACCCGCCGCAACGAACAACTAACTAGTCATGAAGTCATGAGGCGGTACGCAATATAAAGGGGGCTACTGTCACCATGCCGTCAATTCCACCACGCACTGATGCACTCTAATGAGACCATCACGAGGGACAATTAGAGCTTCACTTCAATTATACGAAAGAGGAAAGATCTGCTGTACACAATTTGAAGTAGGTCTAATACAAAAGCAATTTAAACTGTCGCTAAATTCAGTTATATATATATATACACGCGCGCGCACACACACTTGTAAGATCTTATCACATACAATGACGTCATGTCTATGTCTGCTTATAAACCTAACATCAAAATGGATTGCAAAATAAATTACCAACAGTTTTGAAACCCAGAGCCGGAGTTAAATTCGCCATTCCAGGACGGGTAGCAGAACAAAGTAGATTTGCACAATGTCGATACTAAAAAGTTAGTTTAAATTAAGTTAGCTAACATTAGGCCAGGTTAGGTTAGGTCAGTCATTTTCACTGAAAATATGAAATTAGTTTCAAATGCAAAATCCATATACTGTACTTGCATAATGTCGACATTATGAAATTCGATTTTGTTCATGTAACGCGTCCGGGACACGCTTACGTGACAAAAGAATTCCCGTTTCTAACTTTTTTTTATTATTTCCTTAAAGCAAAAAAGTCTTGATTGACAAAATTAATTCATAAATGTATATAATTTCTAGTATCTTGATTCAAGGAAACCTTTTCCCCCGACACAACGCAAAATATAAATGGAATTTATCCACTCTTATACTGCACGACACCTTCGAGCCTCGAGTTTATGTAACTGATATCCTAAAAAATAATGGCAAGACATGATAAAAGCCAACGATGAAACTCGAAACGCGAATTTTGTTTACTCCTAAATGTACTTTTTTGATTGTATCAAAAACTATTTTTCAACCTAATACATACACATAATTAGTACTTACACACATTAACCTCAAACCCCGAATTCCGATGGCACGCAATCCTGCAACTGAATTGCGTGTCTCGGAGGAGAACGGGAAATGATTTTTCACAAGCAATAAAATTCTTTTAACACCACTGCGCTAAACTGGTACTGTTCATTCTATTCAATTTGTAATATTTATACTACAAAATAATTACAAAAATAAATATGGTACTTTAAGTCACTAACTAATAAACTATTTACCTATAATAATTTGTACTGGGATTACTCAAAATATAAAATGGAAGTAACAGTACTGTCACTATTAGAGATACATACAAAGGTTCAAGAGATATACTGTTGTAGGTTGACAAAAATACTAGTCAGTTCTGGTGTTGGACTAGCCTCTTCTGTCATTTGGGTAATTTTTGAAATGAATTGAAATTGACCTCAATTTATTACTCAGTTCCACCATTTCCATACTACAGGGTGATCAAAAAGTAACGCAACCCATGGGGAAAACGATTTATTTCAGAGCAAGTGCTGGAAGTGGGCACCGTTCTGTGCTTCACACAAGTGGATACGGCGATTCATGTTCTTAAAGACCCTTTGCAACGTTTCCTGTGAAATTGCATCAACACACTTCTGAATCATCGCCTGCAACAGAAGGAAAAAATCAATTATGTGCGCAACCATGGAGAAACGCACATAATTGATTTTTTCCTTCTGTTGCAGGCGATGATTCAGAAGTGTGTTGATGCAATTTCACAGGAAACGTTGCAAAGGGTCTTTAAGAACATGAATCGCCGTATCCACTTGTGTGAAGCACAGAACGGTGCCCACTTCCAGCACTTGCTCTGAAATAAATCGTTTTCCCATGGGTTGCGTTACTTTTTGATCACCCTGTACTTTAAATCATTTAGTTTTGTCTTTAAATAAATTAAATGTATTGTTAAAAAACTTAAAATCATCCTTTCTCACACATGGGATTCATGACGATTTTTATTTTAACCACCACTGCAGTTTAGCCTACTATTATTCCTGATAAATATGAATCAGCCATATTTGACACACACAATGCGTTTCTAATGAACAACATGCAATTTTCACATTCATTGAGGGGAAAGAAATGGAGAACCTATTTAAATTTGTTTGTTTTACTTATCTCTACAAGCCCCAAGCTACAAACATTTTTCAATATATGTACTTTGAGTGAGGAATTTGATAATAGGTTGATATATGATATTTTATAAAATTTCATGTAGCACTTCCTCTAATTCAGGAACCTTAAGCTGAATCTGCCCATTAAATCTTGCATTAAAACTTAAACGGCCTACAGGAACGAAAAACGGGTCAAGGGGTCTATAAACTATGGTCTTGTTTTTTTTTATTTCTCGATTGTTCAAATCAGTTCCTATCCTTAATTTTGGTTCAAGAGGCAATACTCTTAAAAGAAGAGGGCTTTAAATTTATTAAAATACTTTTAATTAGTGGTTGGGATGTTTAAAACAAATTTAAGGAAGTTCGATTTTGCTCCACTACACCAAGATATGCATATAAAATATTAAAATCTGGTTGAATATGCATAAATGTATTGTGATCTTGATCAAAAAACATTTTAAAATTCAATTTTTAACAAGCACTGCACTTTAATTTAAGATCCCCACATTTTCAGAGATCTGAAGGGGCAATATCACACCAGTGAAACAAACACTGAGTAGAGCTTAAGCTCTGCATTTTAGTAGCTCAGTTTGACCCTACCCATTCGTATAGGGCAAAATCCTCAAGTCTTTCAAAGCCTTATGGCAAAAGCAAGCAGCATCCAACATTCTAAGCTTTTCATGCTTTAGAAACTGAAACCACTAGTAGTGTAACCAAACTGTACACAGTCTAACTATAATTCAATTCAATTAAAGTTATAACTTATGTTCCTAGTAATCTTTCATCATGAAGAGAATAAAATACAACTGTAGTATTTAAAGATTCACTCCAATTTAAGGTTTTCCTTCCCTGAATGAAACCAACAACAGAAAAGCACAAGACATAAGTACCCTAGAGCCATATATACTGTATGACCCTGATTGACAGGCCCTATAGTAATCTAGAACTTCAATGAATGGTGGGAAGCAATATTACGAGAACTATGTTCTAGGTTACTTGCAAACACATTCAAATTTTAAAAGAGCTTTCAGGGTTTACTTGAACCAGCAAGTCATAAAATTCCTATTTTTTTTATGAAATTTTCCTAATAAATACTTTGGCTTATCCAAGCTTGTATTATTTGTAAAGCAAAACTAAAAACTGTATAAACTACACTAAACTTATGTCGTTTACTGTCTAATAAATCAGACAAAACTTTATTCCACTTACAGTATCTCAATATAAGTCTCAGAAAATGATGAAAAAGATGTCCCAATAAATGAAGTCCTTGCTTAAAGATTTTTACAGGATTTATATAACTAGTGTTTGAAGAGTTAGTCATTGTGTACAGATTAACTAAAAAGTCCATATAAGTAAATTTATATTTTTTTTTACCATAAGCTACCTTTTTCAACAAATAGGAAAACTCCTACCTTCAAATCAAGAGCAACTGTGCCTAGGGTGGTATAAAATTACTACACAAATCAACCACAACACAAACATTAATAAGCTACCAAACATAATGAACTTGACTCAGCCTATCCTTTTCCAATCATATTCCCTACTCTTTGACCACCTATTTGTAGAAAGTATTAGGAAGTGAAATTATTCAAGTTCATATTTATGGTACAGTATATTTACCAGATGGAAACAAACCAAAGGTGATCAATGAGTATGTTTAACTGAAATTATTACATAATAATAATAAAACAACACTGCTAAATTAATATAAACCCTGTACTAATTTATCTGATTAGGACATCTAATGCTATGAAAGATTCTAATTAAGGTTTAATGCAATTTTATGAATAACTACTAAATAATCACTCACTTCTTTAAGTTCTTTGGCTCGTTTTCTCCTCTCTTTATCTTCTCTTAAAGCCATGAGTTTGGCTTTTTTCCTCTCCAATTCAGCTTTTCTATCAGACATCTTGTACAAGGATTACTTAAAATGTGGGCTAAACCCCTTTTAAGTTAAAAATGTGGCCTATTTAAAAATACAATTTAAAGGGCCTTAATAATCCTAATGGGTTTTCTGTCCACTGAGCACTGTTATATAATAGTCTGAAATTATATATGAAAGATCAGTCTATATAATACTTAATACATATCGAGGATATCACACCCCTACCACCACTTCAGAAGGAACTGCTGAAATCCATAATCTAATCCCTAAAACTAATTGAAACAATGAAACCTTTACAGTACCCAACTATTAAACCTATTAGGCCTAATTTCACTTAAAATATTCAACATAGTTAAAGAACGACAAAGAAAATGAAGTCCATGTAATTCCATGCTCATTAAGCATTATCTCAGGAGGAATATTTATTCTAATAATTACCATGTTTTCTGAATAAACAAGTTCTTTAATGAGGGTCAGATTACACCACAGCTTAAATATTAACAGTACTATCCTAAAATGACTCTTGATAAAAGTATGGCAGCTATCAGACCAGGTCTCAAGGCCCACCATATCTAGTTTAAAAATCAGTGATGTAGAAATCAACACCAGTCTCAAGACATTTTTTTCTTTTCGTCTTTTCAACTATATCACTGTTTAAAATATTGTAGGCCCAAACTGATTCAACTCAAATAACTGAATACAATAGAGCACAATTGCATGAAACATGGGCCAAAAAACTGTACAACTTACGAAAACCTTCCTCAGATTACACTTTATTATT
The DNA here is from genome assembly GCA_023014485.1 of Bathynomus jamesi. Lineage (NCBI taxonomy): Eukaryota > Metazoa > Arthropoda > Malacostraca > Isopoda > Cirolanidae > Bathynomus > Bathynomus jamesi. The sequence goes on from JAJOZX010006745.1 coordinate 253,112, forward strand.
CCCAGTTCTTCTTTAGGATATTCCTAATAGGTACGTACTCTATTAACCCTTATTTTATTCCTATGGCTAATTTATAAACATTGCCTGGATGGTGTTATATTAACTAAAATATAACTCATCAGAACTCCTGGTAGCTCAAGGGTTGTGATGTAGGACTCTGGTCTGTGAGGCTCTAAGTTCACTCCCAATGGCTGCTACAAGGTTGGGTTGTGCCAGTCCCTTACCCTGTCAATGCTCAGGCTTGGGTAACCCTGGGGGTGCACCCCCAAAAAGATAGGGAAATGGGTTCTGGATGTTACCTTTTCTAAACAGCTAATCAATCAGGCTACTCCTTACTTTCAGTACAATTTTAGTCTTGTCTTCTCAACTTCTTCAAACCTATGTACTGTTGGCTACTACAAGCATGGCCGTAACTACCTATGAGGTCACCGAGGTCCGGACCTCGGTAATTATTTCATTTAAAAAAAAAAAAAAAAAAAAAAAAAGTGAACCGTTCTGCGTGTATGAACGCAAATTACCGCTTTTCTTTTGAAAAGAGGGAGCGTCGAGCGTTGTGTGTTTTGTGTTTAGTGTATAGCTTGGGTTGTGTTTGTAGATGTCATTTTGGTCTGAATTTTGCTTGTCCCACCGCGCTCAAAAAAAATCTGGACCTCACTAATTTCTAAACCCTAGTTACGGCCTTGACTACAAGTAAATGTTCTACAAACTTTATAAAGGTTTAAAAAGATTTATAATAATCAGAAGGGTCAGATATTGGTATAATAATCAGAAGGGTCTGATATTGGTACAGCACTCAGACCAGATGAACTACAAAGATGTATAACTGCGATAATTCTGATTATGTACAATAGCAAGGTCTAAGCTCTCCACTGAGAAACCAGCAAGTACAAATTTTGCCAATTAGACATGTAGTATTGTAGTATATACAAGGTCACCTTAACCCTTAAGCACCATAAGCACATGCTTTAGGCCCTTGGTGGAAATAGGCCCTTTCTGAAAAGTAATAAGACAAAAAACAGTTAAGCAGTAAAGAGTATCATTCACAATTTCGAGACTTAAAAAAAAATATTACAAGTTTCAGCAATTTGTCATGCCCAGCAATACCCATTGAAAGCTGATTCATTATTAAGCTCTTGGCCTAATTCTATATATTTTATATATATATTTTTAAATATATATAGTTTAAATATGTAGTTTAAATATACAGTTTAACTATGTTATAATAACCCTGTTCAAAGCAGATTTGCTGAAAGCTCTCTTCTCCAGGAATGCATGCAATGGGGTATTGCTATATTCAGATAGCTATTTTTTCAGAATTGGTAAAATATATTGTGGAGGTTGCTACTATTGGGTACCAGTACACTACTACTACTACAATAATGCATCTTGGTGGATACACATGTCTATGTAAACATACACCCCTAATTTCCTTTCTAACTACTGAAGCCTCTTATTTCAATTTCTTTTTAAATTGGGGTCATTCCATGTCAGTTCAATGGTGAAAAAAAACGTGACACCATCACCGATTTTTTTGAAAATTGGCACACTTATAGATCTCGGTGAGAAAACAGAATGACGCTTGTTTCAACACTAGGTCATACGGTTCCAGAGATATGGCCCTTCGAATTTTGTAAAAAAATGGTCAATTTCCAAGGTCATACCATATTTCAACATGAAATATCTCGGCTCCTATTGCACTTACAGTCACAGAGACCATTTAAACACTATTTTAAAACTTTTAAGCATATCTACAACTTTGTTTCTATTCATATTTTACCTCAGTGGTAAAAAAAAAAAGTTAATCTTATTTTTTACTTTGACCTTGTGTAGGTCATTTGATGTTACAACCGATTTCTTTCTCCTTTCACCCAATTTTGGGTACACATGTCTACCTTAACCTAAAACATGATTTTTAGTGTTGATTAAGTTAGTATAGACACTACAGCCATTTCAGTGGACCATACCCACCTCCATTTTGACCAAGTACCTTTTTCCACCAAACTTTGGAGCACCGTATCTTTGGAACTGTTTGAGCTAGAGTGTTGAGAAAAATACCATTAGATTTTTCTTACTGAGATATATAATGTCTGCTAATTTTTTAAAAATCGGTAATTATTTAACCTAACCTAACCCAGTTATTTGGTCAAATAAGTATCCAGTCCTATAAAATTTAACTTTTTTCGCATATTTCAGAGAATTATATAATATAGGTAATTTAAATTACATAATTAATTTATATAGACATTGAAAAGTGTGAAGAACTTTGAACCTGCTATCCTGTTTAAAGGTAAAACTATGTACGTATATAAGTACCTTATACTAGGCTATAGGTACTACCAGATGGAATAAGTTCAGTTTTAAGAGTTAGACAAGTTTTAATAGAATTACTTAACTTTGTATATTTATTCATTGTGTACAACAGTATGTACCCATGTGAAAATAAGCTTATTTAAACCTTGGAGCAAGGATTTTTTTGGCATCTGTATTTATTCCAATCTGTAAATCAAACCACATTTTTCTTCTTGTAGACCTCTGAAACAAGATCAGTAGGTCCCAAATTTTATTTGTGCCATCTAAGCAAAAATAGCTTTTAGCAGGGTTGGATACAATGAATAATTATAATTGTATTTTTAATTAATTGATCCTAATTTCCATTAATTGTAATGGATTCAAAATAAAATAAAGGTAATTGTAATTGATTTTTGAGCTATAACTGATGTAATTGATCAATTAATGTCAATTGTTAAAAATTATACCCCTAGATCTGGCAGTCATACATCATCCAATGAAAATAAACCTTTGATAGTTTATTTAGTTATACTTAGATATAGATATATATTTATTTTAGATATATATTTAGATAGTTATATTTGTGTAATTGTAATTGATTCAGACAAAATTAATTGTAATTGCAACTGATCTTGAAATTGTGAAGTACAATACTAACTAATTAATTTGAAGAAAAATAAAAAAAAATTGTAATGGTTTCCATTTTGTGTAATTGAACCCAACCCTGGCTTTTAACCCTTTAATGACAGATGGTACCTTAAGGTCCACCAGAAATAATAATATAAATTGTACTACAATGCCTCGTTTCTATAAATGTTTCTACATGTTTATATATAGATGTCATTTAGTTGAGAAAGGAACCCAAAGTGTGTATCATTTCAGTGACTAGTTACTAAAATATTTAGTTTTGAATAACAATAAAACCTATATGTTCTGGTAACAAGAGTGACCGCATATGCTGTGGACTAGTCCTTAAAGGGTTAAGCTATATTTTTTTTTTTCTTTTTAGATAAACATGGATTTCAGCAGTTTGAATATGGGCAGGTTCTGTTGTGACCCATTTAAAAAACAAAGGAAAAGTGAAAAAAGGCATTTGTGCATTGACTAAAAATTTGATTGATCAAAATCCTGAATTGAAACTAACAAATAATCATAAAGCATGTGCAACCTGTTGAAATATACTAGCAAATCATCCATCCCCAATGCCTGAATGTGAACCACTTGAAAAATCACCATCCACCTCATCAAGTGCCCCATCTGAGCTAGAAACCATTGGAGATGTAGTTGAAATGCAGTATTGAGATGGTATGGTTAACACCCCAAGTTGGTGGGAACTCCACTATTGGAAAGGATTCCTGAGAGCTCCCAAACCCCTCAGTAGGGCCTGGGAGGTTTCAGTAATCCCCATTGGGCCAGAGCTTTCTTAGAAAGCCAAGCCTTCAGAGTTACTAAAAATGTTTTTCTTCTCTTTTTAATTGATTATAACAGATTTGAAATTCTCTCAATATAGAGAATGTTAAAAAACATTGAGGCAATCATATGCCTGAGTATAACAGCTTGGAAATTCTCTCAGCATAGAGAATCAGAAGCTTGAGGCAATCATATGCCCATATCAAGAGACGGGAAAGCATCTCACTTCTCCTTGATGGTGTGGTAGGTGATCCTATAGTCTTGTTTTTACCATTGGTGTTTTGTATTGCTTAACCATTAGCTATAAGAACCATGTCTCACATATTTGGATCACTTAAAATTATCATGTAAATATCATAATCATTTTTGAATGCCTGATTTCCTTTATAAAGACCTTGTTGAAGAACCTAACTTCAGTTATCAATATGCATCACAATGGATTTTGAGCTTTCTCAGGCTGTGAACTAAATTGTACCTTTAACTGCCTTATGAGCAACATATTAATGCAAATATATATCCCAAAATTTTAGAACATTAATTATCATTGTCAGTTTTGCTCCCTTTTCTGGCATCATTGCACTCATGGATTCCTGAGTCCACTGATGACAGTGCTAGGGGGATAATCTCTAAATGTTGTTGGTTTTTTTTCTCTTTATCAGGGATTTGTTTTTGGCTGGGACATTTGCTTATTGAAGTGAATTTGGACAAAGCTTTTTCTTCCCCAATGCCTGCACAAATGCTGAAGCCAGTGTTCACATAATTTTTTTTTGTTATAAACATTGCTTTTGTGTGTACTGGTTGAGCCAAGAATACATTTAATGATTGTGAGATGAAGTGGAGTTTAAAATGACACATCTGGGACTTATCAGGTTTATACAATTTGGGTAACACTCATTGACCTTGCCCTAGTAACTAATATTCTTTGTTTTTTTGCATTAGTTATGTAAGTTATTTTTTTTCTGTAAGTCTTGTCTCCTTTGTGTGGTAATGGGCTGGTGATGGCCAATAATTTAATTGTTTTATTTTTGTTGACATTTTTGTGTGTGGTATGGGACTAATGATGTTTGTTTCTTTTGTTTTGTAGTAATAATTTTTTTCAAGTGCTTAGTTGGTTCTGAATACACATTGGTGTATGATCAATAAAATTGTTCATATTTTCTTTAGTTACCTGTAAAAACTTGCCTGCGGATGCAGTTAACCTTGTAAGTGTTATTGTTGTTTCGTTGATTAAATTAGGCAAAGGACATTTTACTTTTCCTAAATCCTCCCACCATAAGCCGAAGAGTAAATCGTTAAAAGAGGCAGACTGGCTATGCCCCAGAGATCTTAAAGGTGAGAACCCAGTTTCAGATTGGTAGGAGCTGCCTACCTGACAATCTCAACCACACTAAAATTGGTAACTTGCTCACCTCATTTCTCTCATTCTTAGCAGTGCAGGTGGTGCTGAAGTCAAAGGATTTTTATTAAGGCCCTCTGGGTGGTTCTCACTGGCAGCTAAATCTATCTCCCATCTCCACAACCAGCCGCAGCTGCCGTGACCCCACTAACAGAGTATCCGGTAGGTGAGTAACGCAAACGCATCTTTACACAGATACACTTACCGGCATCGCCCCCGTTTCACTGGTGCCCAGACCCGGGAAGATTGAAGGGGAGCATCAATAGAAAGCATTAGTATTGACTAGAAGCCCCTATTCTCTTGCCGGTATTCCCAGCACTCTCCACACTGCACAAGAACAGTTGAGAAACAGAATTATTCACAAGAAGAGCAAACAATAGAGAATGGGTGACACAACAGGTCTTGCCAGTCAATTTACCACCACTATCACCACTGCTGTGGCTTCACAACAGTCACTGTAAGCACAATAGCTAGTCCCATCTTGACTTCTGGCACTAATTTCCCATATAACCATGACAGGGGTGGCAGTAGGGAAATAGCTGCTACTTTACAGCCAATAGGAACAACCCTGAGAGACCAGCATGTCCGTCACCACCTATGGCAGGAACTCCTAAGGATGGGGGCATTGACCAACCATCATTGGCAATTCTTCAGCAAATGGTTATGCAGAATGCTCAGACCATGGCCATGATGTCTCAAATACTGGCTAATAGCCATACACCTAAGGTTCTTCCACCGGAAAAATACTGCCTGAGTGAAGGACATGATTTTCATGAGTTTGTGAGAACCTTTGAGAAATATTTTGAGCAAGAATATCCAGGTTCCCTTGAAAGGATGGGATCCCTTTTAGCTAATTACCTCGATGGCTCTGCCTTAGAAATTTATCGAGTAATGCGGAAGTCTACTAGTGATTATGGGACACTGAAGGCTCATTTAATATCCTGTATGAGAAAGAGCAAAGAAAGAAAGAAGAAAGTCAGAGTCAGGACTTTATGGAGG
>JAJOZX010006746.1:0-130000 GCA_023014485.1 Bathynomus jamesi
GGAATCGAACCCGGGAATATCGTCGTTCTTTACGTTATTTATACTGCGTGTTCTTTGCAGTTGAATGTTATATGTTACGGCATGCGGGAGGTGCCCCCTTGGGGCATTGGTTTCTGCGAGTATGTAAGAATTACGGCATTTGGAAGAGTGAAGTCCATGGTGTAATGGTATCGCGTCTGACCGGCAATCGGAAGATCCCGGTTCGATTCCCAGGTGGTTACTTATTTTTTCATTTGTTCCGTTTTCTCTCTCTCGTCTTGCGCGGAATATCTCCTATACAAGCGTCGTTCTTTACGCTATTTATCTGCGTGTTCTTTGCAGTTGAATGTATATAATGTTACGGCATGCGGGAGGTGCCCCCTTGGGGCATTGGTTTCTGCGAGTATGTAGAAGAATTACGGCATTTGGAAGAGTGAAGTCCATGGTGTAATGGTATCGCGTCTGACCGGCAATCGGAAGATCCCGGGTTTCGATTCCAGGTGGTTACTTCATTTTTTCATTTGTTCCGTTTTCCTCTCTCTCGTCTTGCGCGGAATATCTCCTATACAAGCGTCGTTCTTTACGTTATTTATACTGCGTGTTCTTTGCAGTTGAATGTATATAATGTTACGGCATGCGGGAGGTGCCCCCTTGGGGCATTGGTTTCTGCGAGTATGTAGAAGAATTACGGCATTTGGAAGAGTGAAGTCCATGGTGTAATGGTATCGCGTCTGACCGGCAATCGGAAGATCCCGGGTTCGATTCCCAGGTGGTTACTTCATTTTTTCATTTGTTCCGTTTTCTCTCTCTCGTCTTGGCGCGGAATATCTCCTATACAAGCGTCGTTCTTTACGTTATTTATACTGCGTGTTCTTTGCAGTTGAATGTATATAATGTTACGGCATGCGGGAGTGCCCCCTTGGGGCATTGGTTTTCTGCGAGTATGTAGAAGAATTACGGCATTTGGAAGAGTGAAGTCCATGGTGTAATGGTATCGCGTCTGACCGGCAATCGGAAGATCCCGGGTTCGATTCCCAGGTGGTTACTTCATTTTTCATTTGTTCCGTTTCTCTCTCTCGTCTTGCGCGGAATATCTCCTATACAAGCGTCGTTCTTTACGTTATTTATACTGCGTGTTCTTTGCAGTTGAATGTATATAATGTTACGGCATGCGGGAGGTGCCCCCTTGGGGCATTGGTTTCTGCGAGTATGTAGAAAATTACGGCATTTGGAAGAGTGAAGTCCCATGGTGTAATGGTATCGCGTCTGACCGGCAATCGGAAGATCCCGGGTTCGATTCCCAGGTGGTTACTTCATTTTTTTCATTTGTTCCGTTTTCTCTCTCTCGTCTTGCGCGGAATATCTCCTATACAAGCGTCGTTCTTTACGATATATATATATAATATATTATATATATAATAAACTGATATAATTAGTCAGTTAAGAACGTAATTCTTGTGATTCAGTAATATGCTATTTTGCATGAGTTATGTTACGTCATTTATAAATGGAATTAACCCAATTAAGGCTCTTATTTTTATGATGAGATTACGTTGTAATTATATACACTTATTCACAGAAGAAGAAGTGTCTTTTAAGTAGATAATGAACGATATATATATATATAGATAGATAATAGATAGATAAGAATAATAATACTGAAAACAATATCAATCCAACGAAAAAAATTCTGCTTGACTCAAGTTAGTTCTTTATAACAGACTTAATTGGAAAGAGGCAGCAATAAAATTTCAAGCGATTAAGAAAAAAGCAAAAAAGGAGTAACAGGGGACGGAAAGGCACCAGAAAAAACAAAACCCCAAAAAATCTCGAACGAAACACAAAAGAAAGCAAGCAAGCCGCCCCCCCCCCTCCACGACCCAAACTCATTCATATAGTCGTGAGAATTGTCGCTCTAATACCCTTCACAAAAGGAAATAGACTAATTAAGCCTTTATTAAAAGGGTAACGAACGAACGAAACATTGATGGATTCTACGAAAGTCAGGTCACAGACACTTTTGGGGGTGTGTGGGGCTAGGGAGGGGGTGACCGTATAAGGAGAACACTATATCTTAGAATGTTGCAAACTTCTTTTTATCCTTTAGTTAATATCCCTAAATCTTGCGTATCAAGCAATTTTTCAACGAGATGGAACTCCCCTGCCGCTATACGCTTTAAATGTTAGTTTGTTTTAACAAACTTTTCTAAGGAAAATGGATTGAGAAAGAAGAAATTTTTTTGTGTGGATCCCAAAAGCTCGTTCACTCGACCCAAAACTCTTTTTCTTTTCATCTTTTTTTTTTGTTTATGGGTCATGTGAAAGAACATCGTTTGCGCAACAAAGCTTCAACATTTAACAGAACTGAAGGCGCTAATCGAAACTACAGTCCATCATATGACGCAGCAACAAATGAAAAATATGTTTCAATCCCTGTAAAATAGGATCGGGCCAAAATGGAGGATATGTTGAAGTGTGAAGTGTGAAAAAGGTTTGATAGAGTTAAGCCTTATGACGTCGTTTCCTATTTGGTTTTAGCTCATAAAGTAAAAAGTTACTAATTTTGAAGCCCGTAAATGGCTTTATATATATATATATATAAATGTTATACATTATTGGGCAGGACTTTTTGAACACCGTGTGTATATATGTATTTATATATATATATATATATATATATATATATATATATATATATATATTATGGGCAGGACTTTTTGAACACCCTGTGTGTATATATATATCGCCATAAAATCTAAATTACTTCTTGAAAGCGCTGAAAATGATAATTAAATAAGATGCATTTTATGTTTTCCTGTTCAAGGATGAAGCTTAAAGTAAACTTAAATTTGAGTTAATATGGCTCTATAATGGCTCTTTCTGAGAAGGATTTACTCGTATATAAATATATACGAGGTTTGTTCAAAAAGTATTTGAACTGATGCGATTATAGACAGAATATGGTATTACAGCGTTTGGATGCTTAATCTCCCTCACAGTACGCTCCTTCTGAAGCGACACACTTTGCCCAATGATCCTGCCACTGTTGAAACATTTTTCGAAAAAGGTTTTCGGAATGGCCAAAAAGCTGCTCCGTCGAATTTCTTTCGATGTTCTCACATCATCGAATCGGTGTCCTTTCAGGGTTGTTTGACCTTCGGAAACAAAAAAGTCGCATGGCGCCAAATCCGGCGAATATGGAGGCTGCTGTACTTGAGGGGGTGTTGTTTGTTTTTGGCCAAAAATTGCTTGACAAGTTGCGACGAGTGAGATGGCGCGTTATCGTGATGAAGCATCCAGTCTTCGGACTCCCACTTCTGCGGCTGTTTCCTCCGAACTGCTTCACGTAGACGTCTCAAAACTTCAGTGTAAAATTCTTTGTTGATTGTTTGTCCCTGTGGAGCATATTCATGGTGACAACACCTTCACGGTAAAAAAAAACAAGTAACATGAAGAAATCGCCGCGAAACAAAACACGTTTAATTTTATCGGCTCACCACAGTGGACTGACGCTACACGATGCAGTGCAACCCTATCAATCACCTTGTCTCGACATGCAGAGACATGTTTAGCACAGTCACTACTCCAAGTGTGACCTTGTTCTAAAAATAAACACCCTGTCCGGATACCTTTTGAACAGACCTTGTGTGTGTGTGTGTGTGTGTGTGTGTGCATATAATTTTGTGTATATTGTGTGTATATATATAATTGAGGTCGAGTGTGCGATAATTTACACATGTAGTGGGATAATTTTTTTGTGAGGTAACGTTTTCGGTACCTCGGAACATTACAAAATTTATACATAAAATCTAGAAACATTTTTATTGTCTCAAAAAAATATGTAGTCCCGATTAAGTCAGGTTACGCTAGGTTAGGTTAGGTTAGATTAGATTAGCGCGTGCTTCTCTATTTCATGACTTAACAGAAACTTCTTTCGAAACCCCAGTTTCGTCCGAAAATTTTACCACCCCTTTCCCGGTTTGATGGAACTGATTAGCTTGGATTAGGTTAAGTCAGGTTTAATTAGATTTAGCTTTTAGATATACGGATCTAAAATGTCGGTACCTCACTTATGCTAAGATGCGCACATTTTGTGTGTGTGTGTGTGTGTGTGTGTGGTGTGTGTGTGTGTGTGACCTAAGTGAACAATAGAGACTCCAACAACAACAAAAAACTAAGACACCATTTTAGTAAACGATAGTTGAGCTCAGAATGTAAATGAAATACTCGACAATGTTCCTAAAATGCAGCGAACAACGCTAATAACTGACGAGACAAAAAATGACAACGTTAATGGCGGTTTTTGTTGAGTTTAAATATTCCAGTCCTCATTTGGTTCCCAGATTAAAATTTTCTTGGATGGGAAATGCTTCGAAGAGCTTTAAAATTTCACGTATGTTCTGCATCTGAAATGGAGAGTTTGGCAGTATTCGGCACGGAAATTTTCAGCTAAAATTAAGGTTGCCTCTAACCCTAATGGATCTAGTTTTATGCCAGAAAGAAAGGTACGTTCGGGTTCAAAAGAAGGGGGAGTGGGAAAGCCTCCTCCCGTCAGATTAGATATAACGACTTGGTACAGTAAAGGGTTTATGTGGCCAAAATCCACATTTAAGGCTCCTTTGTAGGATATTTTAAATTAGCTGTGAGGCGTGTCGACTCTGCACGAAACATCAAATCTCGAGATTTATAGTCTTCTATTATCCGGTTTCTAATAACTATCTTTGACCTTACTTCTTTTTGAATATATAAAACGTAACTGAATTCCAAAGACTGACATTGGCTGTAATATTTCGATTTTGGCTAAAACTTCACTTTTTCAATGTCAGACGAAGGATTATATTATTGCGTCTGAAAAATGCGTCCTGCAAAAAGGCAAATCTTTTATGCGTGTATAATAATAAACCTCGAAAAATAACATGACAAGAATACAAAAAAAAATAATTTTTTTTTTTTTTTTTTTAAAGAAAATTTTAAGCGAGTTAAAGTTCAACATTTACAATTAACTCACGAATCACTTAAATTTTAAGTGCAGCTTCACAGATTTTAATTGAAGCTCACGAAGCAGTTAAATTCCAAATACAGCTTGTCACTTTTTATTTTTTTTTCACTTATCATGGATGGCTTTGATGTGTAGCTAAAAATTTTGATGGCTACATTCTTTTCTAACTTATTCACCAATTTGATTTTCTCATTCCACGAAAGTTATGAAACTCTGTAGAAGCGTGTTGGGACTTGGTTTACGTGTAGACTTTAATGATAGGGAAGGCCGCCACCAGTCCACCCTTCTATAAAATTTTATTTTTTCTAATAGTCAGAAAAACCAACAGATAAACAAACTCACGAAAGAAAGCAACCATCAAAAGTTTGAGTTTCACATCCAAGACCAACGGGCCAAAATCTTGAAATTTAAATGCTTCGTGTTTTAGCATGTAAATTTTTTGGGGGGATCAATTGGGATAAATTATTTGGAGTATACTCGATCTGAAAAAAAAGTTGATAAAAACACTCCAAAGATCCCAGAAGGTTTTGTTACCAAGCTCATGAAAATCGATCTAGTCGTTTAGACTTCAAAAGGACAGACGGACATGCGGTGAATTATTTTATTTTTTTTAATTTATTTGATGATATATATATATATATATATATATATATATATATATATATATATATATATAATATATATATATATTATATAATATATATATATATATTATACTACATCCTGGCTCCTAATTACTGTTGAAATTAGTTGAAATTAGAACGTAAAATGAAAATAAATTTGATATCACAACAAATTAATGAAAAAAAATTAAAAACCTACACAGGTGCGTTTTAATTAACTTCGAAACTCGGACATTCCACCAATGCATACAAACGTTTTCCGACAGAAAAAGCACAGAAAGCCCATTAAAAAAATAGTAACCAACCCTCACCTCGCACGAATGGAGAAAGACAGGTGGTTGGTTGTCTGTATCGAATGTATTCCTAGGGTAACGGGAATGGAAAACGTAGAGAAGGAATAAAAGATGAAAGGTCCATGTAACATTCATTAAAAAGGAAAAGAAAATTGATGTGGCCATTGGTGGAAGTTTGACATGTGATGTGTCGCTGTTTGTTGATTACGGAAAAAATTGTGTTTGTTGAGGATTTTGATCGCTCTTATTTGTTTTTGTTTCATTTACAGCGATTTGTTGCCAGTTTTTTATTTGTGTGTGTGTGTGTGTGTGTGTGTGTGTGTGTGTGTGTGTGTGTGTGTGTGTTTTGGCTGTTTGACAGTATATTTTTATTATTATTTATACAGTAAGTACGCTTGTGTTACAATATACAGACTTACACTGACAAACACATAGGCATATATATATATATATATATATATGATATATATATATATGGGTGCATTAAACGCCCCATGATTTTCAAAAAGTTGTTGGATTTTAATGTCTATTCCCTCAAATGTTACACATGTTGGTAGAAGTATGTATGCAAAACATAAATCAAATCGGAGGTGGTCCTGGGTGGCCACCGGCCACTTTTATATATTTAGTAGTGATGCACCGAATATTCGGCAAATATTCGGTATTACTTATAATACTAATATACAAATATTCGGTATTACTATACTTACATTGATTGAAAGTTGAAAATGTATAAAACACAACGCCAATGTCACTACTCCAACTTTGCTCGTTTCCGCAAATTTGGCCTCGCTTTGCGGTCACATTCAACCACTTGAAGAAGATTTTGGAAGTGGTCTTCTCCTCTTGCAGCTGAGACAAAATCAGTTGTGAGCTTTACTGCTCTCTCCGCAGGGTCATTCACAACATTTAACCCATCCACAATGGACTTGGCTGCCTTGAAGTGGTCATTGTTCTGCCAATTGTCAACATCCTCTGTTAGGAAGGTCATATCCAGGTGAAGAAGGTTCACTGTAAACCACGAGTCCTCGTTCACAAGATCAGCCAGGGTTGTCGCTTCTGTAATTTTTGGAAATGACGGTTTGCCATATCCAGAACCGTAGCGGTGTTTTGGAGTGCTTGGCATTTCATCTGGTTGTATGGCCAGTAACACATCTGCAAGGGCACGACGCTCCTTTTGAGGTACTGCATTGCTGAACAGTGCCAAAACAACCAGTTCTGGGGTTAAATACCACAAATGTCTATCAAAGGCTTTCACAGCGCTGACTGAAATGATTGAGTTGACAGCTTTATAGTTGAGCAGAGTCTTGTATAAGCACAAATCAAACCATGGGGCATTTGAAGCAGACTGACATATGAGCCACCAATCACAATAAATATAAACAACAAAAACAACAAACTCCTTCAGTTTTTCCTGTTGATGTTGTGTTGTTACAGTTCCTCGAGGTAGTACAGAAATTTGCTCTTCAAGTAGGCATATTTTGATGGAATAAAGAATCTTTGACATCCACCTTGCTTTATGCATGGCCCCAGGTCTGTGGAGTGTTCCTTGTTTTGTGACATCATCATCGAGGACTACCTGGCAGAGTTGTGCCATTTCCTTGTAGTCTTCCCTACAGTATGAAGCGCTTGTGCGGATTGTGCTTAAAACCTTGTTTTTGCAGGATAAAAGCAGTTGTGCATCGTCATTGTACATTGAAATGTCAATTTTGGTTAAACTTTCATCCTTTGCATGCGATATGCGTTCCCAATTCTTCTGGAATCTTTGGAACAAAGATGCTTCTGGAGACTTTGATGTCTCAATTTTGAGAGCGTCAAACACATGATCCAGGATTACCTCTCCAACATGATGGCGACACGCACACCACAGAAGAGCACGTCCAGTTTTGATTGAATGGTAACACAGGCAGCTGTAACGTGTCCAGTGTTTGATGCTTTTGTGTCAAAACATAAGTTGACAACTGACTGTTTGCACTTCCATGAATGTAGAAACGTGTAAGTGTGCTCGGCAATGATGTCACCTGATGACATATCACTTCCGAGGATATCTAGCCACTCCCAGTAGCTTTACATCAGTGGCATTCCCAACCAACACTGGCAATCTTTCTTCCTTGCCATTCTTGTTTGTGAGCGTATGCATCTGCTTGCCATCCCAGTGAAGTGTTGCAGCTGTTGGGGCGATCCAATTTTCTCGAATATCTTTGGCGATAGCACTTGTTATTGATCGTCGAGCCTTATCAGCAGTTGAATACGACTTGGCCACACGACGTGGATCACCTCCTGCCTCTTGAATTACAGCTTCGGTGAGCACAGCCTGTTGAACAGGAGTTATGTTTAGTCGAGTAGCAACAGACACGACTGAAGGCCTTTTCAGAATATCATGAGGAATAAAGGCAGACGTACCTGCATATGTTGATCTGTGGTGACTACGCTTCCTTTGAAGCTCTGGAATCGCCTCTTCTTCAGTTTCTTCCAAGCTATCTGCAGAGGCACTATCATCAGAGCATACAGAACTTTTCATCTCTTGTACACTGGATGATTCATGACGTTCTCGTCTTGAAGCTTCCGCTAAGATGCGTTTTTCTTTTCTACGATCTTTATCAGCTTTCTTCTTGTCAACACTACCAAATGAGGCTACTCTGTCAGATTTCATTGACTCTAAAAATGCTCTATCTTCCTCATTCTTAATGTTTGTCATTGCATCTTTTGTCCATACACCAAAGGTCTTATCAAGACGTTCATTCATGGATTGCAACTTAGCCAAAGTGTTTGGAGATTCTCTGCGAGAAACAGGTATTTGACGCAATTTGTTATTGTCATTAAGAAGGTCAAGTATTAGTTTGCAGCATTGATGGTCTGAAAGCATAGGAATATTTGCTTTAGTGTAGAATGTTTTCAGCTGGATAAGGACTATGCTGGCAGATTTCCATTTGAGTGGCTGTGTTTGTTTGCCTTCACATATTTCTTTCTGGATGTGCCACATCACGCATCGAAGAACCTGCCGGCAAGTTGGGAGGCGGACTCCTGTCAATGTACCATCTCCTTCTGTAAGAGCATTGCCAAGACCAAAAATGGCACTTGCTAATCTGGTCTTCTTAGCTTCCATTGTTACAGCTTCCATTGTTTCTGAAAGACAATAAAGGATATTATTAGACTATAAGTGAAGTTTCGTTTATGGTACATGTTTTATGTAAATCACCCCTTTAGGGTGCATCAAACGCCCTTAGGTTCTTGGATTTTAATGTCTATTCTCTCAAATGTTATGTAAATCACCCCTTAGCAACTCTATATTAAAAGAAACAATGTAAGTAGTCAACTGGTTGGTAAATAAAAAAATAGATATTTTTACATAGCGCGGCCCCCGAAAATTGCCGCGAAAATATAAAAGTGACCGGTGGCCACCCAGGACCACCTCCGATTTAATTAATGTTTGGCATACACACTTCTAGCAACAAGTGTAACATTTGAGAGAATAGACATTAAAATCCAAGAACCTAAGGGCGTTTGATGCACCCTAATATATATATATATATATATATATATTATAGCATTATAATACCTATCTACAAGTTTAAAGTGAGAATAATTTGAACAGAAATTACTACAGCCAAGATAGAATAATTTACCATTATTGCATCTTGACTGAAGCAATTCCTGTTCAAGTGATTTTCGCTTTAAACTTGTAGATAGATATTACAGTGTGATATAACAATATAACATCCAAACTAAGGGAAGCAGGAACACCTTGGATTAAATCGTACAACTGACATACTAAAATTATTCCTGGATGGAATGACTTTATTGCTCCCCTGAAAAGGGAATTAAAAGATGCTTGCGATATATGGTGTCTCTTTGGTCGACTGAGAATAGGCCCAGTTTATATGAATACGAGTAAAGGTTGGGTTCATTACAAAGTAGCCATAACACGATGTAAACAGGGAGAAGATATATTCTAGCATCAAAAGACTGGGAGGTCAACTTAAATAGTGCTAAAAAAAATTTTGGAAATTTGTTAAGAAAGAAACAGGTGCTAAGAAGGCCATTCCATCAACAACTGATGGAGTGTCTGAAAGGAATTTGAAGTAGCTACTGTAAGTTATTAAAACTAAGGCTATGCAATTTCATCCTAAAATCTCAAACCAGACGAAGTTACTATGCTAAGGCAAACATGATTATAAGGGATTTCGGATTCTGTACAAGCGAAGCTAAAAGCACTCTTTTGCGTACTTTCTGCACTAATATTTATAGGCAACAACTCCGGGTTAATTATAAAAAAGGTCCCTGCAGAACCCTCAATTTGCTTTGTAACAGATCTTTTAGACTATTGCATAAGTTACCTCCAAGATGCTCAGCTTCTCAAATGTTCGCTAACCGCGACGTTTCGCGTCTTCCTTGGGTAACAAGACATGTTTAATGCAGTTTAATGCGAAGAATTCAAAACTCAGACAATCCAGTTGTCCAAGGCTCAGTGTTTCCCCAACTTTTGTTCCCCGAGAGACACTTTCTCACTGTTTTAATTTTGGTGGCACATTGCCATCTAACTTCTTATATTCTGGTAAGAAGCTCCAGTGATGTTAATGAAATATGTATGTTTAAAAATAAAACGCAAATGTTGAATATCAATATGATGTTTTATTTTTATAAATGTATTAATATTTGTAACAAAATATGGAATATTTCATTTTCAAAACAATACCATTCAGTGTGAAATATGAGCTTGATGATGAGCACACAGAAGGTGAAATCGAGGACGAATCGATGACAAACAAACATGCAACTCCTTATCAACTGACAAAAGCTTTCCTCGTTTTTTGTTTTTAATGTTTGGCATTGTTGAGAATCCAAGTTCACACAAACAGGTTGATGAAAAAGGCAGCAACGTGTCTATTTGCCTTTGCTCCAATCGCTGGTTACGCTTTTGCAAGAATTATCCAGAATTTATCCAGTGGCAGCTCAATTTGTTTCAGTTTAAGGTTGCGATCTGTTTGAATGTCAGCCGGTTGCTCTTGCTACTCCAAGGACAATTTGGAAGTGCTTTCACGTAGTTTCATAACAAATGGATTTGCGCACCCAATCATAATGATTCACCGTGAGGTAACAGAAAATATTAGTTAACTTTATCGTGTAGAATTAAGAGGTGATCTTGTATTAACTCGGATATTACTTTTCCATTTGGATCATGAAGTGCAGTCAGAGGAAACATGGTTAATCATTTACTTTTTACTTGAGTTTTCCAAAATGAATTTTTGCTTAAAAATCATTTATTTTGTCGCTTGATATCAACATATTTTCTTCTTTTTCCTGCATACTGACATTCAGTTTATTCAAGTGACAAAAGATATTTTCAAGTATGGGAGTTTTGCGTACCACTCATCATTTCCCAATTCAGTTGCAAATTCACTCTTTAAGGGTAAGGAAAACTAAAAGTTCTTCTCTGAGCTCATAAATCCTTGAAAGCACTTTTCCTCTCGACAGCTATCGACCTTCTGTCTGCAATAGCAAACTCTCATAACGAGATCCCATTTCGTGGCAGATGGTTTTTAAAACCCATGTTTTTGGGGAACGAGATTTCACGAAATTTACTATTTTTACTGCTATATTGGGGACGCTTTTGAGTTCTATCCTGAGAATTTTGGCTGCTAGTGCCTCTCGATGTATAAAGTAATGTGTAGTAATTATATTGGGAAAGTCTTTTTTTCACCTTGAAACAAATCCACTCAATTCTCGAGTCATTGCGGTTGCCCCATCTGTACAAACAGATATACAGTTTTCCCATTTTTACTCGTTTTTACCCATTTTTACTCATTTTTACCCATTTTTACTCGTTTTTACCCATTTTTACCCATTTTCCATAGTAGACGAAATCACGTTGTACACGTCTAGCCCAGTTGTTGTTGAAGCCATCTCTTTACACGAGTAGAACTAATCTGTGACACCATTATCTTTAATAAACCTTATATAATTTAATAGTTGGCATATTTTGGCTTATGTCTGTTGACAAAACAAATTTTCTGGAGTCTTTCAACTTACCTGCAATTTTTTTTTCAATATCTGAAGACATATCGTCAATTGGACTACTAATGGTATTATTCGATACTGGAACCACTGATATTTGAGGAGTCGCGCGTCTTAAGGTACCTAAGTGCCACCACGGGCGAAAACGTGTTTTTGATGGATATCACTATTTTCACCCTTCCTCTATCGCGTGGTTTGGGTTATAGGTAATAACCTTACGACACTAGAAGTATGGTTGAAAACCTTATGAAGCTACCACTACTCTACTGCTACTACTACTATTTGCTGAACTTTGGAGGCGATTTCTGGCGAATTTAAATTTTGGCGCTTAGGTACCTTAAGACGCAGGACCACTCATTTCTTTTCAGCACTATCACCTACTATAGTTTTTATAATTTCTCTGCAAGTGGTAAAATGAAATTTTTGCAGTTGTATGTGGTTTCATTATTTTTGCTATAACCTCGGCAACTTTATAACTTGAATCTGAATCCGATGCGAGGTCTTTTATAATCCCCAGGCGAACGCACATCTAAAACCCATGACCGAAAACGAGTCGCTACCTGATGACCGCAGGAAAGGAGGCAGGTGCTAATGGTGGGCAAAGACTCTCTCTCTATCCGTGGCAGAGGCGAGTCTGTGGTTGCTACACACTAAAGTTTTTTAAAATATGTTTGAATTTTTAGATGTGGTTAAATATAATAGTATAAGTTTTCACGACACACCTTCGCTGCTCTGGCGTCACATTAGTGTGCTGCGACACACACTTTGGGAATCACTGGTCCAAGCTATTCATCAGTCCTACTTTATACTTTGTCTTCTAGATTAGAGACTTCTTGGCATGAAAGTGTTTGTATATACTACTCCACTTGACGCCTACATTAGCTTTTTCACTGCATGTGCTAATTTCATTTTTTTTGTTTAATATTAGCTTTGGGTAGCTATTATTATTGTTATTTTTTTTATTACTCGTTTTATTACTTGCATTAATTAATTTTTTAGTCCACAGTGATTTTTTTTTTTAGTTTTTTAAGTTTATTGTTTAATTGTTTGATAATATTTAGTTGTATCGTTATTACCTTGAGAAATTCTATACTTTTTTGTGGGATTTGTTTCCTGTCAGTAAAATTTATCATATATATTTCTCTCTCTCTCTCTCTCTCTCTCTCTCTAAATTTTCAGTAGCTCCTTTTCTTATTCTATATTTTAATTCTATCAATACACGTATAAAATATACCCTTTAAGTTATATACAGTATATATAATCACTAGGTAGCCTAGTAGTTAAGACGCTGGGCGGTGGGGCGTGGTTCGGATTCCACGTTAAACTGTAGGTCTAAGGTGGAGTGATAAGCTTGACCTTCGTCACAATGAACAATTCGGGTGGAAGCTAAACCAAGATTAACCAAGGTTATATATATATAAGGTTTGGTTAGGCAAGGTTAGGCTAGATTAGTTAATACTTCACTATTTAATGACAACAGAAACCATCCTTCGGACCCTAAATTGCCTCCCAAACACTTATCACGCCCTCCTCGGTTCGCTGAACTGAGGTTATGTTAATTAAGTTTTTAGATGTATGACTTAAAAAAGTCGTTACCTCGCTTATGTGGACACACACACACACACACACACACACACACACACACACATTGTGTGCTTTCTCCCACATTACATGTACATTTGGTGTGAATACATACCCAGAACCCTCTTTTAAACCTTTCTTATTCGGGATTTCTTTCTGAGACTGAATAAAATCGTCTGGCGTTACACGGAACAAAATAGCAAAGTATACACTCTGGGTTGTATAAGGAGTTGTATAAGGGGTTGTATAAGGGTTGTATAAGAAATTAACTTGCAATCAGATCTATAACTTATTCAACCTATCTTGTACCTTAACAGACCTCGCCCATCCTATGTTACCTTAACCTATCGTGACTTTTCTTAACCTATACTGACCCTCGGCCTTACGACATCTGATCGACTCTACATTTTATCGACAAGTATATTGTGGGTTAGATTAAGTTAGGTTAGGTCAAGATAGTTTAAGTTATTCTAGGTTAAGTTATGCTAGGTTAAGTTAAGTTAATTCTATTAGAGTGTCAATTATTTCGTCTTGTCGATGGATTGAATATAGGTTTCTGACCCTCTTTTATGTCAACTTAACATCAGTATGTTAGCCTAATTCGTAGAACGTACACAGAACATTTAATCGAATAGTTAAACGTTTTAATATTCGCTATGATAATTTTCCTACGGTCGCATTTGGATACTGCAACAAGATAATGATCCAAAACATAAAAGTAAGAGCACCGTGAAATGACTTCAGTAAAAGAATTTCAAGCTTTTCGAGTGGCCGTCAAAGCCAAGATCCCAATTTAATCGAGAATTTATGGTTTAATTTGGGAAAAGGTGTCCGCAAGAGAAACCCTTCGAATCTGAATGAATTGCAACAATTTTCTTTAGAAGAATGGGCTAAAATTTGCACTGAGAGATGTCGAAACCTTGTAGAAAACTACTCAAAACGAATCATTGAAGTCATTCAAGCAAAATGTTTACAAACAAAGTATCAAATAATTTTGTAAATAAATGTACGAAAACTTTTGTATTTTAACTTTTTTTTTTATTTTCCTCAAATTCTTTGATGTTTTACATTATACGTTCGAGTTAAACTAATTTTTTTATTTGTGAAGTTTTTCCAAGCGAACGATAAACTTTTCGTAACTATCCTATGCATGGTACGAAAGATAAGGACGAATATAACTGAAATATTTATCTGTACGAATACTTATGAGCGCCACTGTAATTACATTTAATTTTATTATTCTTTCCATACAAAGTTTAAAAGAACATCAAATGACTTAAATGGTAGTCAAGCTCTCTCTCTCTCTCTCTCTCTCTCTCTCTCTCTCTCTCTCTCTCTCATATCCTGCTTGTTAATTAGCTTTGCTTGTTAATTAGCTTTAATTTAGGTGAATCCTTTCGTCTTTTAATTTGTTCTACATAATTAATGTTTTAAAACAATAGTTTTTACTTAAAGAAGTTTCTGGAAACCGCTCGGATTTCATTCAAATGCAAATGAAACTTCGTACGTACATTTCTCTTTTCGTACATCTGGCATCTCGCTACTTTTTTTTTTTTTTTTACTTCGTACGTCTGGCACCTAATTATTTATTTTGTACGCTTTGTATATCGTTTATATTCGTGTTTACATATTCTTTGTACTATTTTTTTTGTACGTCTTATTCTGTTTGTACTTAGGTGATTTTTTGACTAATTTTAGTGTGTGAATATTTCTGAGAAGGGAGAAAAATAAAATATTTTAAGTCACTTTTGGGTACTCGGGCTAAAAAAAAAAATATTGGGGTGGGTTTTTGCTATGAACTCAATTATTTTTGTCCCCATTTTACAGTTGAGGTTTAATATCAAACTAAATTAAATAATCCACAAAAAATATTTAATTTTCTATATTATAAAATTATTATTATTATTATTATTATTATTATTATTATAATCAGGAACACTGAACTCCTGAACCAATAAAAGAGATTACCCAAACTTACACACACAGCCCTGCTAAAGGTTAAAAAGGTTATGACATCTATTACGCAATCTTTAAAAATGGTATCAAATGAGCTCGTTATTATAATGCTGTAAAACCCATTAAAAAGAATTTCTAGTTGGATTTTTGTAAACGAACGATTGTTTCTGCTCAGATGTTTCGCAAAAATGCGGTGTAACTTAACCGAAACCACTAAGGAGATTAGTCCAGAAAATGTTTCGGGAAACACGAGATTACTTGGAAAAAAACCACATTTTGTAATATTTCTACTGAACAACGTCTGTATGATGTAAACTTTTAAGTGGGTGGAATTTTTAATTTTCCATCCTTTGTAGTAGTATGCGACATTTTTTGTTAATTAATAAATCTCTTAATTTTGTTAGTAGATAGTTGTTCATATATTTTCTTATTGTAGAAGAATAAACTACTGTTCTTTGCTTGTTTATATTATTAATAAGAATATAATCAATGCGATGGAACAGAAACTGGTACAGCGCTCAGACCAGACAGACTATTGCTGCGTTTCATTACGCAAGCTCTCGGATTATATTATTATCAACCAGCAACATCGGGAAATTTATATAAGGCTTCAAATCTAAAGTGTATTATTATTATTATTATTATTATTATTATTATTATTCCTGTAACAGAGAAGATATCTCAAATATATAATTTATTAATAAAAAAGTGTGACGTAAAATTTCCAAGGCTTTTTCCTTTTGGTTTCATTTTATACAAAAAGTGTTGACAATGTCTTCTGATTTTTACGATAATAATAAAGAAAGGCACTGTCTCTGTGATAATTCTTAAATCCGACTTTATTTATCTGTTTATATAGCAAGGAAATAATTATTTTAACGATTTATGCCGTTATTATCGGGATAATGATGTTTCGTTGACAATACAGTCTGTCGACAAGTTTAGATCAGGTTAGGTTTTTGTTAGATTATCGGAAACTTTAAATTAAAGTTGTTCCGTACAGATCACCGTTTCAAACATGTAAATGCTCCATTTGAACTAAAATATAAAACGATCTTGAATAAATTGATTTATAATGTCGATATAGATTGGTTTAAAATTGATTCAGACATGGAAGCTGTTTCAACGGTTTCTATGACTCCATGCCTATATTGCAAATAGAGCAATTAATTTTTCAGAATCAGTGGTATGGACTAACTTTACTTCACAGTGTTGGAACCATTTTCCTTTCTAGATCCATTTGAACCAATTATATCGAAATTAAAAATTAAAAAAAAAATTAAAAATCGTTTCAAAGAGGAGGGACAGATCACCATTTTACCAACAAATGAGTCTACAGCAGTGTTTCTTAGCCGGATTTACCCACGATCCCTATTTCAGGGTCTTAGGTCGGTGCAACCGCTTATCTTCCCTACAGGGGTAAACAAATTCACGAAGCGGGTATTTTTTTTTTTTTTTTGCGCACAAATCACTAATACAGGGGTAAACAAACTACGACCCGGTGGGAGAAGGGGTCGCGACCCACCGTTTCAGAAACACTGGTCTACAGTATATGCAATTTAAATAGAACGATTAAATTTTTAGAAACGGTGGTCTGTATGGAACTTTACAGCGTAGGTTAGGTTAATTTATCATAGGTAGGTTCAGTTTTAGGTTACATTACGTTAGGTTAGGTTATAGGTCAGGTTAGGTGTTGATGAAATTCCCCCGTCAACGAAATGTGTGTATTATTATTATTACATGACTCCAGTATTTCAATATTATCATCTATTACAAACTGAAATCATGCAAAGCGTCCCTCGTGATATTGAATATATTCTCAGAATGATGCCTTTACATATACAGGGTGCCCCAAAATTCACGATCGAAGCTGCTTTTACAAACCTAGATTATAACGTTAGCAAACCTGCAAATTTAAACCTGTCAATGCATATGCTGAAACCCACAAAAAAATTTGTTAATGTGTGAGGTAACAGCACTTTTAAAACCAAATTATGAAGTAGTAACATAAATAAATATGTTTCACCCGATCGTGACTGACTTTTGAACCTATATATATATATATATATGATGAACGGAGTTTTTCTCTACTCATTTTGAGTGTAATTGAATCTTTTGTGTGAAGGACAACAAACACTATTAGCAAGTCGTCCATTGTCGCCCTTTCACATGGAAAAAAAATATTTTTTTATTAAACTAAATTCTCATTCGTAGAATGATATTGTCGTCATTTATTTATTTTTTTATTTTGCCATTTTAATCTCGAGTGAATGAAACATCTTTCAAAAAGTTATTTAGGTGGGTATGAAATGGGCATGACTGGGCACGACGAGTATAGATAAACCCAAAGAATGAGTAATTAATTTGAAGGGGGTGGGGGGGAAATAAAATAAACAAGTTGGTGAAAGAAAGTTCATCGCCATATAAACGATATTTTTTGATGTAGTGAATGTATAAACTTCATCAATTGGCTTACAAATGAAACCAATAGTTATACTAGGGTTTCCTCACTAAAAAATAGTCAATTAATGGCCAGTCAGAATACTCGTATATGGGGCGCCATCTATCGGAGGAAATGCCAATTAAATGCCTTTCAGTTGATATTAATTTACGGTATTCTCAGCAAACAAAGGAATACAAAGAGCACCGAGTAGTAACAGACCGGCTGGTCCCTACGAGGCTTTTTTGTTTTAAAAGGAAGGTTAAAAGATCGAAGAAAATTCAAAGATGAGTGAAAATTTTAAAGCAAAGCGAAGGAGGGAAGTTGAAAGAAATGAGGGGAAATTTAAAGACGAGTGAGAATTTTAAAGCAAAGCGAAGGAGGGAAGTTGAAAGAAATGAGGGGAAATTTAAAGACAAGTGAAAATTTTAAAGCAAAGCGAAGGAGGGAAGTTGAAAGAAATGAGGAGAAATTTAGAGACAAGTGAAAATTTTAAAGCAAAGCGAAGGAGGGAAGTTGAAAGAAATGAGGGGAAATTTAAAGACAAGTAAAATTTTAAAGCAAGCAAAGCGAAGGAGGGAAGTTGAAAGAAATGAGGAGAAATTTAGAGACAAGTGAAAATTTTAAAGCAAAGCGAAGGAGGGAAGTTGAAAGAAATGAGGGGAAATTTAAAGACAAGTGAAAATTTTAAAGCAAAGCAAAGCGAAGGAGGGAAGTTGAAAGAAATGAGGAGAAATTTAGAGACAAGTGAAAATTTTAAAGCAAAGCGAAGGAGGGAAGTTGAAAGAAATGAGGGGAAATTTAAAGACGAGTGAATTTTAAAGCAAAGCGAAGGAGGGAAGTTGAAAGAAATGAGGGGAAATTTAAAGACAAGTGAAAATTTTAAAGCAAAGCAAAGCGAAGGAGGGAAGTTGAAAGAAATGAGGAGAAATTTAGAGACAAGTGAAAATTTTAAAGCAAAGCGAAGGAGGGAAGTTGAAAGAAATGAGGGGAAATTTAAAGACAAGTGAAAATTTTAAAGCAAAGCAAAGCGAAGGAGGGAAGTTGAAAGAAATGAGGGGAAATTTAAAGACAAGTGAAAATTTTAAAGCAAAGCAAAGCGAAGGAGGGAAGTTGAAAGAAAGGAGGAGAAATTTAAAGACAAGTGAAAATTTTAGACCAAAGAGGAGAAAATCCGAGTGAAAATTCTACAATATGCGCTAACTAACGCTTCTGACTGGAGGTTTAAGGCAAGAGGAACATCTAGTTTCTTTTTAAAGGATTTAACCGAATTACTTAGAACTACTCTGGCCGGTAATCCATTCCACAAATTAACTACACTCCTGAAGAAGAAATGTTTAGCTTCATTAGAATTAAAATGTTTACCCACTAATTTGAGACCATTACCCGAGTTCTATCTGCATTTCTGAAGGTGAAATATTTTTTGGCATCGATGTTATCAAAACTTTTAATCATTTTAAACAACTGGATTAAATCTCCTCAAATACCTTTTTACCAGTGTTTACAAGTGAAAATAAATTTAACATTTCTAAGCGGTCAGCGTATGCTTTGTTTCTAAATCAGGGAATCATCTTAATAGGCCGTCGCTACACACACACCATTCTGTCTACATGTCCTGTCGTAAATATGGGGACCAGAACGAAATGCAGTATTCTAGGTGGGGGCGTACTAAGGAATTATATAATATTAGCATTGTTTATCGGACTTAAATTCAAATGATCTACCAATAAATCCTGAGATTATGTTTACTTTTCTAACCATTTCGATACATTGCTTACTCGGTTTAAGAGTGTCGGCAGCAATAATACCTAAATTTTTCTCTTCCGTAACACTTGTCAGTTTCATGTCGCGCACAGAATACATTTATTTAACCCTCTAACGCCGACTGGGTCGAATACGTACCGTTTTAAATACACGCATTTAGACTTAACCCTACAAAAACGTTCGGGGTTAACGGGTTAACATTGTTTCTACCAATGTGTAACGTTTAGAATTTACTTATATTAAAGTTCACTTGCCAAATTTCTGCCCACGCGAGTAATTTATTAACATCTTTTTGAATCTGCAAACGTTCTGCTGCTGGTTTTGTTCGTCTCCCCATTTTGGTACCATCCGCAAATTATGAAATTATACTGTTAATTCCTTTGGCTATGTTATGTTTATTAAACGTTTATAAAACGTTCATAAAACGTTCATAATCGTTTATAAAACGACGTTTGTTTCGACGGTTATTACATGTAATTTAATCCTTATGTGTCAGTTTACAACAGCATATGCCGAAGTTCGTAGCTGAATGGGTAACACCATTTCCCTACACATGACTGGTCGAAGACTTTCCACAAGAAAAAATATGTTCAGTTGATCTTGAATGTATAGAATGAAATGTTTGAGGTTCTTCAATTCCTTTTTAATCACGTTAAAGAGTTTTGGGCCTTGTATTCTAAAAGTAGGTAGAACCACGACCCGCCAAGGAAGTCTGAAATCACAAATTCATACCCCGGACTCAATCAAATGACTTCCCGATCAGCAACCCGCACTTTGGCGAAGATACGTTCGATGAGGCCTCGCGATACTGCGAATCGCGAAAATCGTTAAAGAATTCCTGGAGAAAAAATACGATGCAGTCCTGGAAGGCCAAAATCAACGTATATCACTGCATATTATATAAAATAAAATGACATGTGTTATATAATCATGGTTAAATTAAATACCTTAGGGGGAAAAATGTTAGTAAATATATAACATTTAAGAAATACAGGCATGAATGATGTGACCTAATTGGCTGATTCAAGCTTCTGCCTCGTTCTCACTCTCCTCTTGGCTGATTCAAACTCCCGACTCGTTTTCACTCTCCTCTTGGCCCTTGCTTATGTAAAGTGTAACACACATCTTACTACGTTATTAAAACCTTAAAACAGTTATTATAATATCAATGTTATCAAAACAATAATTATATTACTGGAAATAAATAATAAATTTAACAAGAGGAAGTAAAATAAATAAACCGAAAGTGAGCTATTTCAATAGTTCTAATGATTGTTTATGTTTAGTGTAATACACGTCTCTATACACAGAAAACAACGACTTCCCGCAACCTTTTCTACATAAATATCTTCTTCTGTTCACTATTGTCTCAAATCACTAAAAAAAGAAGTTTTTAGAACCATTTCTTCTATCTAAAGAAGCTATTATGTATATACCATCTGAAAAGAGGTTTTGATGCCCAAAAGAAGGAAGAACTTCTCCTAGAATGAACCCTCAAAAAGAAGTTAAAAGTTCTTTAACTTAAATAAATGGGTGAAATGGTTCTATATTCGTTCACAGCGATAATGTGGAGCTTTAATTGATGATGATCACAGCGATAATGCGGAACGTTAATTGACGAAGATGTTCACAGCGATAATGCGGAACGTTAATTGACGAAGATGTTCATAGCGATAATGCGGAACGTTAATTGACGAAGATGTTCATAGCGATAATGCGGAACATTAATTGATGAAGATTTGCTTGTATTTCGTTTTAATTATTAAATGAAGATAGCTCCAAAACTGGTTCCAAAACTTTACATTGCCTCTACATTGATCCTTATCCTTTCTTCCCATTTCAAGGAGCAAAATTGTTTTACTATTTTAATAATTATTTTAATATTTTAATAATAATTTTTATATAATAATATATAATATAATAATATATAATATATAATATAATAATATATAATATATAATTTATATATAATATTTGCATATCTATTTAAAGCTATGATGTAATTCCTTTCAATTACCATTTCTATAATTAACTAAAATTTGTCATTATTTCTATAATTAATTATAATCTGTCATTATTTCGTAATAGTAAAGCGGTTTACTATACTTTCTATTTTCCGTCCATATATATATATATATATATATATATATATATATAATTACAGGCTGTCGCTTCCTGCTTCTCGAAACTACTAGAAAAACCCTTGTTACTCCGATTAAATGATTACCTATGGACATCTCCTAATCAGTTTGGTTTTAAAAGGTCCCACTCAACTGACCTGTGCATCTGTGTACTTAAAGAAACAATAACTAAATACATTGACAGTAATTCAACTATTTATAGCTGTTTCCGAAATATAAGTAAGGCATATGATAGAGTGAACCACAATATTTTATTTGCAAAACTAGAAGACAGGAAGGTTCCCATATACATATTAAATTTATTGAAATTTTGGTATTCCCACCAATCTTTTACCGTTAGGTGGGGCAATGTACTATCCGAATGTTTTGGCTCCTCTTGCGGGGTGAGAGAAGGCGACTTGCTCTCCCCTATGCTGTTTAATGTGTATATTGACGGATTAATTGCTTCACTTAATGAGTCAACAGTGGGATGTTGTATAGATAACACAAGGATAAATAACTTAGTTTATGCCGATGATATGGTGTTAATTAAGTCCCTCTATTAAAGGTCTGGATCGGCTACTAAATGTCTGCGAAGTGTATTCGCAGAAACATGATATTATTCTTAATGTTACAAAAACTAAGGTTATGCAATTTCATCCTAAAAGCTATAATCAGCCAGCTGATATTAGATTTAAAATGAGAGGTGAAGTAATTGAGAAAGTATGAGAGTTTAAGTATTTGGGTCAAACTATCACCAGCTCCTTGAGTGATGACTCAGATATAAAAACCAATCTCGAAGCCTTTGTGCTAAAGCGAATATGACTATAAGGAACTTTCGGTTCTGTACAAGTGAAGCTAAAGACACTCTCTTTCGTACTTTCTGCAGTAATATATACGGACAGCAACTGTGGGTGAATTATAAAAAAGGTTCTGGCAGAACTCTAAATTTGCTGTACAACAGGTTTTTTAGACTCTTACATAAATTACCCCCGAGATGCTCAGCTTCGCAAATATTTGCTACTCGCAATGTCCCGAGCTTCCCAGAGGTAACAAGACGTGCTCATTACAGTCTAATGCAAAGAATTAAAAAATCAACCAATCCGATTATCCAAGCTATCCATGAGTCCTGCCGTTTATCCTCTAAGCTATGGACTTCTTGGTACGAAAACGTCTGTCTGTAGCTCCACTTAACCTCGACATTACTGTATTATTTCTAATCAATTGTGCATATTTTTATCCTTAGTATGTGAATTGTCATTGTATTAATAATATTTGTCATATGGTTACTATAGTCTGCCAATAAACCTTTTCATTGTCATTTCATTTTCATATATATATATATATATATATATTAATATATATATATATATACACAGTATATATATATATATATATATATATATATATATATATATATGTGTGTGTATATATATATATATATATATATATATATATATATATATATATATGTATATGTATATATATATATATATATCGTTTGGGCGCAATAATCTTTTTATATAAATTTTCATTTAATTTGGTGTTTAGTTCATTTATGGTTAAAAATAATTAACTTTCCTTTAACGTGATCTCGGATTTATTTTGTAATTTATCTCTTTTTCTACCAATTTCTTCTTTTCCAACATTTAGTCGTTTCAATTATTCTCTCTCTCTCTTGTCCCATTTATTTTCTCTATCTCTTTCTTCTTTATTCTATGTATGATTCCATTATACAGGGTGATTTTTTTTTATTCGAGAACCCTTAATAATAGCTTTCATAGTTTCATGGTTCTCGAATAAAAAAATTACCTTGTACTCGTATATGCAATAAAGAATTAATAAGAGCAATCATGAGATTAGCTTCGGTTGAACAAAGTCTTATGTTTTATAATTATTATAAATTATAAATTATAAATTATATCATCATAATATTCGACTGAAGGCTATGATTAAAAATACCTTACACATATTAGCATATATTATTTATTAATTAAATACAGACGGAGAGATGGCAAGCTGAAATGGATAAGCTTCTCCACCTTCCTCCGAAGACCGACAATTTAATGTGGAATCTAATTAAACCACAAATAACCATACGAATGAAGAAAGGCTCAAATCTGAAATCATAAAGTCGGCGCCAGGATGCGAACCCACGTCCTTCAAATTAGCAGTCCAATGTCATGATCACTATAAATCTAATTGGATTCTCTAACTAGTTGGAGTGTTTCCAGGTGATGGACTCTAAAAATTTCTGTATTTGGTAAAATTCGTGTATCAATGACTTTTTTTTCCTTAATTCGGGTCGTTTTAAAGCTTTTTCCTCAATCAGCCAATTATAGACTTTAATTTTATCTTTTATATTTATTACATTGTATTAATTTCGTATTTATTTTCCAATTCCTTTGATCTTTACCGATTATTTTATGATCCTTTATAAACATTGATCATTTGCTAAGACAGAAATGTGATTTATTTTTGAACGAAAAATTTCGACCCGTCTAAAAACAAACTCAATTGGTCTAATGAAGATCACTTTTGTGACCGCGGTGGATGTCCTTTGGGTTTAGGTTCGAAGACCATCACTTATAAAGCATAGTTATTATTTGGACAGAGATACCCATTCTATTATATATATATGTATGTATGTGTGTGTGTGTGTGTGTGTGTGTGTGGTGGTTTCGAATTTCGATGCAAAATAACGTTCAGGATCATATTCACGCTTTCGAAATTAGAGAGAAAAGTGATGAAAATATGCCGTAAGAAAAATATGTCGTATGTTTTTTATTTTGTGATGGGATAAAGTATCAGATAAATTCACCGAGGAATATTTTTAAAAATAACTAAATACTTGCACACTATACTAAATAATTAAATCAACTATAATGTACAGTTAATCCAACTTCATACTATAGTTGTATTATGCCTATTATTCTGAGGGAAACCTAAATAGTTGCTGGAACTACAGAATAGTTGGATTAACTATTTTGTGTGATGTGCAAAAAAAATATATATTTATATATAATAGACTGCCCAATGGGGACGCACCTATCCAATGGAGGCAATCAACAGAACAACTTCCTTGTAAATAACTGCGATACGTCAATGCACTATATCTCAAATATTACCTTTATTACTGTGTTGTTCCCACAAACTGTCGTCAGTGGTATATGGTAATTGTTTTTATAGTATTGAATGTGTCTCATTGGATAGGTGTCTTCATTGGGCAGTCTACCCTATATATATATATATATATATATATATATATATATAATATATATATATATATATGTATATATATATAGGGCATTTATAAAGTCCCTATTTATTTCGTTGAATTAACGGTTTTTATTTATTTTTGGTGCAGAACCCTATGAAAATGAATGTACAAGAACGTGTGATGGTGGTGACACTTCGGATTAAAAGAAAGAAATGCAAAGAAATTAGAGAGAGGTTTGAAAGAACATTTCACATGCCAGGTCCTACAGACAAGACAATTTGTGATTTGCTTAATAAATTTAAAAGAACGGGATCTGTTCATGATGAGTCAAGATCTGGACGTCCAAGTATGTCTGAGCATGCTGTAAATGTGGTACGTAATGTTATCGATGAACATCCAAGCATGTCAATTCGCACCACATCACGTAGACTCGGGATACCCAAATCAACTCTCCACAAAATTTTGAAATCGACGTTGAAGAAGAGAAGTTATCACATTCAGGTGCTTCATGACTTACATGAAGAGGATTATCCAAAGCGAAGTGCAATGTGTGCCGATCTTGTTGAACACATTCAGAATGAAAATTTAATGGACCACATTCTCTTCGGTGATGAAGCAACTTTCCACACGTGTAGAAAGGTTAATCGCCATAACTGCCGCATATGAGCTAATGAAAAGCCAGTTGATTTCTATCAGTGGGAACGAGATTCTCCTAAAGTTACTGTCTGGTTGGGTATGACCATATCTAAGATTTATGAGCCCTCTTTCTTTGCTGAAGCCACAGTTACGGGGCTTATTTATCTGGACATGCTTCAGCAATTCCTGGAACCACAGCTTCATTCAGATGGCATTTTAAACACCGTCGTCTTTCAACAAGATGAGGCACCTTGTCTTTACGCAAACAATGTTCGGGAGTACCTAAATTAACGATTTCCAAATCAATAGATCGGACATGGAGGCAACAGGCCCTGGGCGACTCGATCTCCTGACCTAACGCCCTTGGATTTCTTTGCATGGGGCTTTATCAAATCAAACGTCTATCAAACGAGGGTTACAGATCTGCAAGATTTACGTGCTCGTATCGTAACAGCAGTTACAAAAATAACCCATGTCATGCTCCGAAATGTGTTCCGCAATGCTGCTGACAGATTCGAACTCTGTAGAGATACTGATTGTGCTCATGTAGAATCATATGCTTAAGTATTCATTAAATGTGTGTTCTATTATATTGTTATTGAATTTTACCCTTTTTGCTACGTTTTCACTGAAATAGATAGGGACTTTATAAACACTCTGGACAGTGTGTGTGTGTATATATATATATATATATATATATATATATAATATATATATATATATATATATATAAACCAAGGAGTTTTCTCTGTGTTCATTTACACAAATTCCATCGATAAGGTATGGAACATTAAAACAAACGAATTTTTGGCTGCTTTATCTTAATCAACCAACCAACCAACAGTTATGATATTCTAATTTGTGTGTTTTGTCAGTTCTTATCACCTAGAAGAAATGCTGATAAAGAAGTAATGAAGAAGTAATGTTGCATGTTGATATCTTAATTTTAATAATGATTTAATAATGATCACTATAATGATGACTATAATGATCAGTATAGTGATCACTATATTTAAAGAATTTTATCCATTACTCTTCAACAATTATATTAGCATTAAAAAATGGGGAACCCCCTCAAAACGTTAGACAGTAAAGATGATACCATCTCTACTCTTCTTCCTCTTAATTAAGCTAAAATTAGGCTGTAGAGAAGCGATCTCTTTCATATACAGTGGCGCTCATAAGTATTCGTTAAGAGAATTTGAGGAAAATAAAAAAAAAAAGTCAAAATGCAAAAGTTTTCGTACATTTATTTACAAAATTATTTATACTTTGTATACTTTGCTTGAATGACTTCATGATTCGTTTTGAGTATTTTTCTACACGGTTTTGACATTTCTCAGTAGAAATTTTAGCCCATTCTTTTAAAGAAAATTATTGCAATCCATTCAGATTCGAAGGATTTCTCTTGCGCAAACTTTTTTTTCAAATCAAACCATAAATTTTCGATTAAATTCGGATCTGGGCTTGACTGGGCTACTCGAGAAGCTTGAAATTCTTATGTTGAAGTAATTTCATGGTGCTCTTACTTTTATGTTTTGGATCATTGTTTTGTTGTTGCAGTACCCAACTGCGACCCATTCGCAATTCCTGAACTGAAGGCAATTAATTTTCTTCTAAAATTTCATGATATTTCTTTGAATTCATGATTCCTGGACTAGCTTTCCTGGACAAGGCGCACTAAAGCATCACCAAAGAAGCAACCCACCATCACCGTATTTAACCCTTTAAGCCCTGAATTTTTTGTAGGGTCAAGTTATGAATGCGTGTATTTGAAACGTTACCAATTGGCATCTTCAGTCCTTAAAGGGTTAACAGTAGGAAGGATGCTTTTCTTCTCGAATGCAGTATTTGATTTTTGCCAAACATACCGTTGCTCGTTGTTTCCGTATAATTCAATTTTGGTCTCGTCTGTCCAGAGAACAGATGGATGCAAATCCATCATTTTGATGATCCTTGGCGTACTTTAAATGAGCTTCTTTGCGCGCTTTTCTTAGCAGAGGTTTACTTCATGTAACTCTTCTATGAAGACCTTCTTTTTCAATGTACGACGTACAGTAGAAGGATGAACATCGATCTTAGACAGTCTTAATGTTTGGCAAATATTACATGCAGTCACTCGTGGATTCGCAGCAGCCATTCTAGTTGCAGGTTCTGAAATCTTGCAAGGTCGTCCAGACCTTAGTAGAGTTTTCATTGTTCGAAAGCCTTTCCATTTCTTTATAATTGCAGCTACCCTCGTAAATGTAATTTGAAGTTGTTCTTCTTCCTATAACTCTTTCCAAACTCGTGTGCAAATATAACAGATCTTTTAAGATCTGTAGACAGCTCTTTACCACGAACGACCCATTGCTTACTAATGGCTGGTACGGTCATCCGTTTTCTATGAAGATTCACAGGAAAAATTCTAGAATTCAGAATTGTCAACAGTCTGTAATCAATAAACAGCCAACCACTAATAAAAATTTTAAATTCTTCAAACCTAAGGTGGACACACAAAGTACTAAATAACTTTGTAAATAAATGTAGAAAAATTTTGCATTTTAACTTTTTTTATTTTCCTTGAATTCTTTGATGTTTTACAATTATATGTTGGAGTTAAACTAACATTTTATTTGTTAAATTTTTCCAAACGAATGGTATACTTTTCATAACCATCCTATGTATGGTACAAAAGACAAGGACAAATATAACCGAAATACACTATTTCTCTGTGCTACTACTTATGAGCGTCAATGCATATGTGTACCTTACCTTACCTTATGAACCTTATGTTGTTTCGTGTGTTGGTCTCTATTCACACGGAGGTCAAGCTGGTGGCCCCGCCTCTAGGTCTGGCCTGGTGGAGGAGAGAGTTACTTTCTTGCGCTCTCCACCGTACATAGCCAGGCACGCCCGGCTCATCTGGTACTGTCCTGAGCCAGGCATCCAGTCTTTTCTTGAAGACTTCAACTTTGACCCCCGTTACGTTTCTGAGGTCCTTAGGAAGCTGGTTGAAAAGTCTTGGCCCCCTGACAACCAAGCTATTTTCCTTCAGGGTTGAGGAGGTCCCTTGTCGTGCTTTTAATTTGGGAACACTACACATTCTGCCTTTCCTATTTTCCAGTGTTGTTTGAATGGTAATTGGCAGAGCTGGGCACTTGCGTTTTTTTGCCCGTTTTTTTGCGGTACTGCGGTACTGCGGTACTACTACCGCACTACCAAACCGGTACCGCATAACGCAGTACCGCAAAGGATCGCTGAAAGTACAGCAGTACCGCTACCGCATTCAAATTTCCCGCGGTACTTTCCGCGGTACCGACCAACACGGTAGTACCGCAGTACCGCAGTACCGCAAAAAACCCGCAAGTGCCCAGCTCTGGTAATTGGGTTTAGTTTTAGGTTTGGTACCAGTTTTTCGATCATTTTCCATATGTAGATTATGATGTACCTCTCTCTTCTTCTTTCCAGTGAGTACAGATTTAGTTTACGTAGTCTTTCCCAGTAGTTGAGTTCTTTGCAGCCATCAATCTTGGCTGTGAAATGCCTTTGCGTTTCTTCTAGTTTATTAGTTTCTTCCTTTTTATATGGGGACGTCAAAACTGAGCAGTATTCAAGTTTTGGTATAATCAGTGTTTTTAGCAGGGGAATCATTACTGTCCTGTCCCTTCTCTTCAACGTTCTTAGAACCTGTCCGGCGACTCTTTTTGCTTTATTTATCGCTATCTGATTTTGTGTTTCGAATTTCGCATCATCTGTCATTATTATCCCGAGATCAATCGCTTTCATGCTTCTCTGAATTTCCTGTCTATCTGGAGCATAATATGCAGTCTGTTTAAGTTCTTCTTTTCTACAATATCTCAAGAGCTGAAATTTCTCGGC
Organism: Bathynomus jamesi; assembly: GCA_023014485.1. Classification (NCBI taxonomy): domain Eukaryota; kingdom Metazoa; phylum Arthropoda; class Malacostraca; order Isopoda; family Cirolanidae; genus Bathynomus; species Bathynomus jamesi. Next base: position 29,488 of record JAJOZX010006746.1, read on the forward strand.
GTTGAATGACATGTTGTTGTCTTCTGACCATTTGTATATAATATATACAGGGCGTCCCAAAAAAATGTATACACACTTTAACAGCTGATAGCTCAATTGATGTTTCTTTCTTTCCAAGTTAAACCCATTAGAATTAATAATGGCAGTCAGACTAAGCTTTGAACAAAGGAAATTCATTCTAAAATGCTACTGGAAGTGTGAAAACGCAGTTGAAGTGCAAAGACAATTTAGGAGGGAGTTTCAAACAGATCCACCAACGCGACTTACCTCACTCGAATTAGAGATAAGTTTGAAGCCGATGGAACTGTTCAGAATGTCCACAAGAAGCGTTCCGGAAGACCACGGACATCGACAAGCCCCACAAAGCAAGAAATAGTACTGGAAACGTATCACCAAAGTCCAAGAAAATCTGTGCGGCAAGCGAGTCGTGAGGTAGGAATTTCAGAATCGTCTGTCCAACGCATTTTGAAGCGCTGTCAATGGAAAAGTTACATTCCAAGATTAGTCCATGCTATTAATGAAGATGATCCGGACCGAAGAGTGGAGTATTGCGAGTGGTACTTGGCACGATGTGGATGTGGATTGGACGAAGGGGTTTCGTAGAATACCCTCCGCGTTCACCAGACCTCACACCACTAGACTTTTTTTTATGGGGATACTTAAAAGACAAAGTCTACTCTATAAAACCTGCAACAGTCGCTGAATTGAGAGCAGCCATTGAACGAGAATGCACACAAATACCAAACGAAATGTTTCGTGATGTTTGCGATTCCATTGCTTCGCGTTATCAGCAGTGCCTGGACCAGAACGGACGTCAGTTTGAAAACAGGCGTTGACAAAACAATTAAATAATGTCTGTAGATTCTATTACATTTTGAAAATGAAATGTATTTTAATAAACACTGCCTTTATAAGTATTTAAAGTGTGTATACATTTTTTGGGGACGCCCTGTGTATATATATATATATATATATATATATATATATATATATATATATATAACTTTGGGCCTCGGTGGTGTAGTGGTTAGCGTTGCTGACTACGAATCCATCGGCCCCGGGTTCGAGACCCGGTGACGGCAGCCGGCGCGCAGCAAAACCCAGCTGTTCATCCTTCCACACAATAAAGAAAATGGTTGGTAGATAAATGGGTACTCTGGGTGGCCTAGTGGTTAAGACGCTGGGCTGCTGGTGGGGCGTGGTTCGGATTCCACGTTAAACTGTAGGTCTAAGGTGGAGTGAAGAGCTTGACCTTCGTCAGAATGAACAATTCGGGCGGAAGTTAACCAAAGGTTTTTTATATATATATACCAAAGGTTGTGTATATATACAGGGTGTCCCAGAATTAACTATCTATTTCAATGAAATCGGACAAATTTTTTAAAAACACACTTTTATTTATGTTTATCATGTTTAATATGTTAAAAATGTATAAATTTCTAAATTTTTTTCATAATTTTATTTTCATAATTTTTTCATTATCTGGTCCAATGAAAGACCGTCTGAAGTCATAGAATGGCAAAGAGACTCTCCAAAAGTTAACGTGTGGCTTGGAATGACCAAATCCAAAATTTATGGCCCATTCTTCTTTGCGGAAGCAACTGTAACAGGTACCGTCTACCTTGATATGCTTCAGCAGTTTCTCGAACCATAGCTTCTTGATGATGGCATTCTTGATAATGTTGTGTTTCAACAAGAAGCATTGATCTTTTGGCGATAAACCTTTGTTTTTATGAAACCCCATGCAAAGAAATCCAGGGGTGTCAAATCCGGAGAACGCGGAGGCCAAGGTCGAGGTCCTCCACGTCCAATCCACCGATTCGGAAGGCGTCTGTTGAGGTATTCTCGAACAATTAGAGCATAATGACATGGTGCTCCATCTTGTTGAAACACAACATTATCAAGAATGCCATCATCAAGAAGCTGTGGTTCGAGAAACTGCTGAAGCATATCAAGGTAGACGGTACCTGTTACAGTTGCTCCGCAAAGAAGAATGGGCCATAAATTTTGGATTTGGTCATTCCAAGCCACACGTTAACTTTTGGAGAGTCTCTTTGCCATTCTATGACTTCAGACGGTCTTTCATTGGACCAGATAATGAAAAAATTATGAAGATAAAATTATTAAAAAAATTTAGAAATTTATACATTTTTAACACATATTAAACATGATAAACATAAATAAAAGTGTGTTTTTAAAAAATTTGTCCGATTTCATTGAAATAGATAGTTAATTCTGGGACACCCTGTATAATATGGGTGTGGGTGTGTGTGGGTGTGATTTGATGAAGGCCAAAGTTGCTCTCTACTCTCATTTTACCCTTGGCTGGCCACGAGTTTCCACAAAATTCTGTCCAGTTGCTCTTGAATGAATAGGTTGAAATGTTGTAAGTTCTCCAATTCTTATGAATCACTTTAAAGAGTTTTGGGCCCCGTTTTCTGAGAGTAATTTCCAGCTTCATTTTCATGGCCCCTTCTTCCACCACAGCTGAGATAGTACAGAGTCTACTTCTTCTCTCATTTCATGGAATTTTTATTTCATTTTTTATATTTGGGACATCCCTCCAGTATTTTCCATATGTATGTTATTGTGTATTAGAAAAATCATCTTTTCAAGGAGTAATTATAGAATAGTCATTATCTTTCGTTCCCTCTCTCTTAGACGTAAAAGTCCTTTGTATGGCTTCTCTTTACAATATATATATATATATATATATATATATATATATATATATATATATATATGTATATAATTTTTGCTCTATACTACTTGTGTATTATGCACAAGAAAAAAAAATTCAGCTGCTCAACTCTAAATAAAGGATGGTCATTGAATATTTAGACAAGTGTTCTCTTTTCAAACGTACACTTGCCACATAAGAAAAAAACATGAAAAAATATACATCATTTTAGTAATGGATTTACTCTAAATATCCAACAATAATTGAAGTCCTGTTAATATATTTACGAATATTCCTTGAACATGTTTTTGGGGAAATGTAAACCTTACTTACTCATACCAGTAGGGTTGGCACCAAAGTGGGTGACCCGGTTTTCCCCACCTGGTTTTTTTTTTTTAAACCACTTGGGGAAAAACCCGTTGTTTTGCCCACTTAACTGGGTTTTTTCAAATATTGCTTTTAATCACAAATATTCAGGTTAATTTGAGCTTAACCATACATAAAACATTTAGTTATTTATGAATAATTACCAATAAATTATAATAATTCATGTATTCATACATTGTGCATTGGAATATTTTAATATAATGCTTTAATGGATAAAAACTTAAGAATTGAACGTATCAGTTTGCTGAAAATGTTATAATGTTTCAGACCAACAAAGACCCTAGGATCCACTCATGGCTGGTCTACCTAACTGCGTTCGTAATTGTGTATTGTGCATGTCCTGGCTTTAGTGAATTATAGATCCTCATCTCCTGCACTCTGCTTGGTTTTAAAAAAACTATTATACATTACCAAAGATAATTTTATTTTAATAACCCATATATCTAGCTTCATTAGCACAAAAAAAATAAGAAGTTTTAATTCATTTTAAGCCATTCAATCACTCATTGTTTACAAAATAATTGTTCTTTCATTAAACACCTTTTAATCTTATATTTTAAGGTACATTAAGGTAGCTACTTTACTTTTACTTTATAATAATTTGTACATCCCAGAATTACACCCTTGAGTATGCACACAACGTTTTTTCTCCCCAGATTCTCTATAAATTTATATATATATTGAGTTTCTAATTTATGGTGTAATTGTAGGCTGCTTTAAAATGTACCTTAAAACATAATACAAGATAATGTTCTAAAAATTAATTCAAATCTTTCTGTGATTCATCTGCAAAAATTCAAAATAAGGAACTCTTTCCTCATAGACATAAGTATTGTAAAATATATTGACAATCAACTTTGAAAAAAAAAAAGACCAAACCAAAGTTATTGTGAAAATTATGTACGGCTCTGATATTATAGCAAAAGAATAGTTTTCTTTAGACATACAGAAGTGTACCTAAGAGCAAAGTGTAGCATTACTCTCTGTTGATTATAATAAGTGAAAATCAATCATCATTAACATTTATAGAGCATATAATTTTATTATTATTTGCTTTTATACTATTATATGATACAATTTTGAAAAAAAAACGTTTTGCCCTGGTTTGCCCGAAAAAACCCGGGTGGTTTGGGCTTTTTCAAAAAGTGGTTTTTTTTTGCCAACCCTGCAAGAATTACATTTAGAATTACATCATATTCATGTCAGTAAAACAAGATTCTTTGAAGATTCGTTGAGACTAGACTAGAACTCGGTAAGATGATGATGATAAACTGAAGGTCAAAAGCTGTCCTTTGATGGCTTCTATTTGCAGTCGACTTAGTAAGCCTGATTAACTTCACCAAGACCTTAATACCTTTTTTTTTAAAAGTATGTTGGCGTTAAAGGTATTATGGTTGCCGTTAAAGGTATTACAGTTAATTCAGACCAAGACTTTCCTTTCCGAGGTATTTGGTTTTGTGTGTATAATATATATATATAATATATATTATATATATATATATATATGTGTGTGTGTGTGTGTGTGTGTGTGTGTGTGTGTGTGTGTGTAGTATTATGCAAATTAATGTGAACAGGACATTAAAGTGAATTTTCAGTAAACAGCATATATTTTGAAGACTGGACCAAACCTTAATATTTGATATAGCTACCTTTAGCTTTAATAACGTCTTGAACACACTTTGGCATAGAAAGTACCAATTTTTCATAGATTTTCTTTAATTCTTCATCATGAAGCCAGACTTGGATGACAGACGCGATCAGTTTTGCTTTAGTTGTACAGACCAGTTTTAGAAGTCGAGTCTTGTATACAAGACATAGATTTTCGATTGGGTTTAGATCTGGCGAGTTTCCCGGCCAGTCTAAACAGCTGATATTGTCTACCTTTAAGAACTTAACACATTTTGATGTATAGCATGGAGCCAGACGCTGTTGGAAAACTCACTTTGGGAACAGTTTCTGCAGTTCTAGTTTGCCGTGGCGTACTAGAACATTCTACAGGCACTAATGAGCAGAAAAACCACACCAGAACATTTTCTTTTCTGGGTGTTTCACAGTTTGGTTACTTTGGAACTGGTTGTGGGTTCACCAGGTGAATGGCGTACAAATCGATTTTGTTAACCTTGAACAAGAAAAATGACTGGTCTGAAAATAATACATTGTATCAATCTTTTGACCAACCAGCATATTTCTTGGCCTACGCATGGCGTTTTGGTCTTTATTTTTGTTGTTAGTGATTGTTTTTCCATAGGTTTCTCGGCTTTGCGTCCCACCGCCAGCAATCGACGTCTTCGAGTTGATGATGATGCCTGTATATTTGATGCTGCTAATTCCTGGTTAAGCATGTCGCTAGTTTTTCTGGGATCCTGCTTGTTCATTCGTATTAATTTTGTATCATCTCTGGATGTTGTTTTCCGTTTTCTTCCGCATTTGCCTTTTGTTGATGAGAATACTGAGCCCTTGGTTTGTTTCTTCTTGATAATCTTATTGACCACTCCCACAGTAACTTTGACTGCTTCAGCAGTTTCTCTGTGTGAGTGATGTATGTTCATACAAGGTGATTATTTTGCTTCTTTTTCCTGGTGTACTGTCTAAATTCAACTCTCAAACATACACAGAGCACAGAAATCATACGTACTGACTCTGATGACTGACAAAAATAAACTAAATTAAACAGAAATTGAATGCTCAACTTCAAAAGATGCTGCAATAGCTTTAAAAGATGATGCAATAATATTTAAAATGATACAGCAATGTAGTGTATGCCATAAATAATTAAACTTACTCATAAAATTACATTTAAAAAGCTTTCATTGTTTTTTTTTCTTTATTAAAAACAATAAAAAATCATATTTTTCTTCCATGTTCACATTAATTTGAACAATACTGTGTGTGTGTGTGTGTGTGTGTGTGTGTGTGTGTAAGATCCAATGATGGTTCACTTTTGTTCGAAACATCCACTGTCACTTTGTGTTCCGTTATGATAGAAAATCTTTCATTTTTTCATTTTTATCGGATAAGGACGACTCCTACGTACGTTTTATCCACCATTGAGTTTAAAAGAAACTCTCTTCCCGTTTCCTGCATAACTCATTATAACAATAGAATACGTACATAGTTGTTATCTCCCATGGTCATATCTGAGAACTTTCTTTTCTCACTATACGAACGTTCATTTCCTATGAACGAACTCATTCCAATTTCATACGTTCATCTTTTTATGCATGAATTAATTTCTTCATTGCTAAATGTTACTTTGAATCTCTGATTTCATCAAAGTGTTTCTTCAATAGGCAAACTTATAATATTATGCCACTAGAAGCGTTTTAATAACCCTTCATAATTAACATTTATTTCTAATAATAATAATAATGATGATTATTGTTATTATTATCATTATTATTATTATCATTATTATTATTAAAACTAAACTAAAACTAAATATAAACAAAATATACGTTTTATGAAGCTTTTTTAAGTTTACCGGAGAGATTTTTTAAATATCGATTTGACGTGCGTCCAAAAATTCTCTCTTTTACACTTTATTTTACAGTTTACATTACGATGTAAATGCCCTGAAAGGCTGTAAAATATTAGAGAGAGAAATTTATATATATATATATATATATATATATATATATATATAAACTTCGGATAACGTACGTATATAGTTTTTTTACCAAAATCTAATCCTTCTTTTGTGAGTCCTTGAATGAGGTCAATATAGCTTTGCAAACGTCATCTATTCATAACTAAAATATGTGTGTCGGGTGGGGCGGGTGGGGCGGGGGGGGTTTCTGTTTGTTATAAAATTAATTATACACACACACATACACACACACACACACACACAGAGTGTTTCATAACATGTGGGACACACTTTCAGGATGGATTCAGGACCTGAAAACAATGAAAAAAGTTTATATAAACATATGCCCGAAATCGCTTTGTTTCCGAGTTACAGCCCGTTTTGTGTTCCAGCAAGTAATCCGCCTTACCTTTAAAAGTCTTCTTATCAGACGGGGATTCGGAAACCTTTCCGCATACAGACGTCTTGCTGCGGCCGTATTACACTCGGCAAGTCCATACATGAGATGCATGTCTGCCATTTCTCTGTTTGAATAAGCCTCCATTCTCACTTCAAATGCGCACTATCACTAAATAGCACAAAAACTTTTAAGGGTTTTTTTTTCACCGGACTGCACTTATTCACGGTAAGAAATTACGAATACGAACAGTGAAACACCGCGATGCACCTCTGACTGACTGACTGATGGCTCTACACTCAACGATATTGAAACATGTCATAGAGTGTACGAAACATTACAATCGGCAAGGCCATACAAGAAATAAGTCTCGTACACACTCACAAACATTGTCGGCAAGCAGTGTTTGTAAACAGTTTGCGGAAAGAATTACTGGAACACAAAACGGGCTGTAACTCGGAAACAAAGCGATTTCGGGCATATGTTTACATAAACTTTTTTCATTGTTTTCAGGTCCTGAATCCATCCTGAAACTGCGTCCCACATGTTATGAAACACCCTGTATGTATATATATTTTTTATTATTATTTTTAATCACATAATTTTTGTCGTAATTTCAGGGTCTTCATTCCAAAAGTCCTTTTCTTACAATTTATTATAAATGCATTAGAAATATATCTTAAATTCCTAATAATTTATACTACTCAAAAGCGGAAAACAAATGCTTCAATTAGGCTTCATAATCTTCGAAGTTTCGATAGACAGATGGACAGAAAGAGACGTACATAGAGAGAGAGACAAAGGCAGAGATCAAAGAGAGAGTATTATAAACTAACAAAACTCGCAAATAGCAGCAATCTAAAGTAGTCCAGGAAAAGTAGGAAACAAAAATAGAGATGCGTGCAGGAAATAATGGGTTCGTTGTCCCTATTGAGAGAGAGGAAACAAAGTTTCCTTGCTTCAATGTAATAAAATCGTAGTCTTAGAGAGAGAGAGACTGGGGCCTTTTGAAAAGTGTATCTCGCAAATCATTAAAAAAGTACTTCATTAGCTCGTACTGATGTAGACTATATTATATAATTTATTTTATAATATACCTATATCAGTATATCAGCATTTTATAATATATATATATATATATATATATATATATATATATATCAGTATACCATAGTAATGGAGTACCCAGTTTATAATTAACTATTTAAAATAGGCTAATTTCATTAAACACATAATTCATCCTAAAAAGAAATTCATTATGAATCATTTTTTTACAACAGGGTGAGTCACAAAAATGTATCCGATTTTAATTGTTTTTTAAATCTGCTATTTATTATTTATATGATGCATAAAAGAAAAAGTTTTGTGTGACTGTAACAAATGTTTGAAATGGTTTCTTTTAGTTCTGCACCTTTACGAATACGTAAGGAATATTTTCTGACTACTGACTGAAGTGTTTCTCGTGACACTCTTGGAATAACCCTCTTTACTAGTATCTATGAGATCAGGAATGGTCATTAGGTTCCGGGCGCAGATACAGTGGGGACGCGGGGGCTTAACTACTCTAGCTTTAACCTGAATGACATATCGTATTCTAATAATTAATAATTTTTAATATTATTGTATATTATTATATAATATTGGGCTGGCAATATTTACATGACACCAGCATGACAAATCCTATATCCCGGCGCTCCCCCTCCCCCCAACCTGTATCTGCGCCTGGGTTCTCTTTGAAAATATTTTTGTTAACAAATACCCATAGAAAAAAATCTAAAGGAGAGAGGTCAGGAAATCTTGGAGGCCAAGGAAATTCAGACCTGTGGGAAATTAATCTGCCAGAAAGTGATTATTGAACCACTGCATGGACGAGCGAGTTGTATGTGCAGTTGTTCTCCTTCCTGTTAAAATCAAGCACCAGGAACGTTTCCCACACACCTACAGAAAAATGTGCTCAACATGTGTACGTAACGCTTCGTATTCACAAGCACCCCTTCCTTAGTATCCTGATCTTCAAAAAAGTTTGGGCCATAAATCCGATGACTACTGATACCACACCATACCCTTATTTTTGGGGAGTGGAGAAGTAACTCAACAAAGTGAGCTGGTTTCTTCTTGCCCCAAAACTCCAATGACCATTCCTGATCTCAAAAATGCTGTAAAGAGGGTTATTTCCAGGATGTCACGTGAAATACTTCAGTCTGTAGTTAGAAAAAGTATTCCGTACCTATTCCTAAATGTGCAGAACTTAGGGGATATTTCGAACATTTGTTACAGTCAAACAAAACTTTTTGAGTTCCTCAATGTGTCACATAAATTATTATATGGTCTTGCATTAAAAATAGCAGATTTAATAAACATTTAAAATCGGATACATTTTGTGACTCACCCTGTGCTGAATAATTGATCGTTTTATTTAAAATTGTGTAAAATAATCAAACACTTCTTTTGTGAATTATTATTATTATTATTATTATTATTATTATTATCATTATTATTATTATCATTATTATTATCATTATTATTATCATTATTAATTGTCATTATTACTTCTTTCATGTAATTAAATAAACTGAACCCCATCAGTTTTGCTTAAAAAGCTTTTACAGGCTTCCAACGTCATATTCAGATTAGATCATTAGAATACTGTGATTAGATTAATGCCATATCAAATATCTAAATTGTACAGAAAAATATTGAAAAGTATCGTAAAACTCTGATATTTGTATTCTTTTCCTGAATAAGTAGATTTTCTTTTTTGCTGAAAGCCAAAACTTTGGATTGACGTGACAAATTTCTCGAGATGTCGAGAAATTTTTCTCGAATGCAAAATTTTTTGTCGGAACTTCACTAACAAAGAGGACGAAACAGAAACTTATCTAACTTAATTTAACCTAACCCAACTTAACCCAATCTAATCTAACGTAATCTAACTTATATTTATGAAGACTACTGATGGAAATTTCTCACACACTAAAAATCGAGTAAAATATTTCTCGACACTATTTACAGAAAAATTCTTTGTATAGTTTTTGCGCTGTCGGTTAAAATGTAATGAGACAGACAGACAGACAGACAGACAGACAGACAGATATGAAACGTAGAATTAATCTATGTTAATTATTATTGGTGATTATATATCAACCTCTATTTATTTAATTGATAAACGACTTAAGTTGGAATGAAAAAGAATTGCAAAATATATGTCTGTTCCTTCAACTAATTGGTTTCTGTTGACTCTCTGCGTCGTTTTGATGCGTTTAAGTTTAATGCAAATTTGGCAAAATATAAAATGGATTTGTAAGTAGCGTCTCCTAAATGGAAGATTTTCTGGATTGAGGAAACGTACGAGGCGTAAAAGTAGGATAAGTATACATACTGTGTATACATAGTGTGTATACATACTGTGTATACATAGTATGTATACATAGTGTATATACATAGTATACCGTATATACATACTACTACGTATGCATCTACGGAAAGTTAAACATACATTATAAATAATCAGTCAGAAGGGCCAAAAGCTGGCACAGGGTTCAAGTCAACTGATGCGGCCCATTACTCTTATTACCAGCATCATTGGGGGTTCGAACCTCCAACCTCATTTTTCATTGTGATAAGAAAATAGCTTTTACACACTTGGGATCTGGCAGAATTCCATTAAAGAATGATGATTATCATGTGTTTTAAACTTTGACAGTTTGTAACTGTAAACAACCATATACTGTGTGTGTGTATATATATGTCTGTGTGTGTGTGTGTGCACATATATATATACTGCATATATGTATATATAATCAAAGCCACATATAAGGCAATCGCAAAATAATCCCTATATATGGCTGATCCATACAACCGACAGTAATCTAACTTATCAGAAAATGTTACATTAAGTACTGTGTAATCAATTAGGATAAGTATATTGTAGCAATCCTTTTAAATTTTTAATTTTTATTAAAAAATGAAACATAAAGCAAGAGAGATGTGCCTTGGAGAGTAGTGCAGGGAATTGGAGGAATTAGAAAGGAAAGGAAGAACTGATTTAATGTACCAAAAAGTTAAGGACATAAATAGATGGAAAAGAAGTAGCTTGGGAGTGCGAGAAATAGAGGGGAGAAATGGAGAAAAACTGAAAAGACCAAAAGATATAAGGAAGAGATGGATTGAATATATTGAAGAACTGTATGATACAGAGAACAAACCTAATAACATCGAAATGGAGGAAGCAGATGAGTTGGAGGTAGATTGTATGGGACCGGACATATTGGAAAGAGAAGTAGAGATGGCTGTAAAAGACCTAAGAAATGGCAAGGCCCCAGGACCAGATGATGTACCAGCAGAACTTCTGAAGAGTCTTGACGGTGATGCTAGAGAGGAGGTGACTGTATTGTGCAGAAACATGTATGAAAGTGGAGACTGGCCTGCTGACTTTATGAGAGTCTCTATGATTACTATCCCCAAGAAACCGAGAGCCAATAAGTGTTCAGAATTTCAAACCATAATCTTGGTCAGCCATGCATCAAAAATGATGCTAAGGATACTAACCAGAAGACTAACGAACAGAGCTGAGCACTGAGCAGTACATTGGAGAGGATCAGTTTGGATTTAGGTCAAAATGCGGAACAAGAGAGCTATTGGTATTATGAGAATGATGGGAGAGTGCTGGAACATGATCAGGAAATGTTTGTGTGTTTTATTGACTCTGAAAAAGCTGTTGACAGAGTCCAATGGAGGAAACTAATGGAAATATTGAAGAATATTAATGTTGACTGGAGGGACCGTAGGCGGAAGCAATGATGATAGAAGCACTCTCAGATCTGGAAGAGGGTATCAGAGTGGGAGGTAAATTGGTCAAATCTGTAAGGTTTGAAGATGACAAGGCATTTGTTTGTAGTACTGAGGAAGGACTGCAAAGAATGGTCAATAGTTGACAACAACGGCGGAAGAATTCGGAATGAGAACTAATGAGACCAAGACAAAGGTAATGAAAATTGCAAGAAGGAAAGGAGCACAAATGAACCTAACGATAGGAAATCGGTCCTTAGAAGAAGCTGAGCAGTTTAAATATCTAGGATGTTTATTAACCAACAATGGAGATTGCAATAAGGAAGTAAGATCTAGAATTGGTATGGGTAAGGTAGCTTTTGGGAGACAGAAAAGACTACTTACAGGTAAACTCAACTTGAAGCTGAAGAAAAGGTTAGTGAAAAACTTGATATGGAGTGTGGTACTGTATGGAGCAGAAACATGGACACTGAAAACAACTGAAAAGAAACTCCTGGAAATTTTTGAAATGTGGATTTGGAGAAGAATGCTAAAGATAAGCTGGAGGAAACACCAAAGTAATGAGGAAGTACTGCAACAGGTGAGGGAGGAAAGAAGACTCATTAAGGTTATAAGAGAAAGAGAGAAGAAATGGATCGGACATGTGTTGAGAGGAGAAGGATTGTTGAAGGAGGTGATAGAGGGTAGATATGAAGGTAGGAGGCCGAGGGGAAGGAAAAGGAAAGCAATGCTGGATGATTTAAAGGCAGGCAGGAGCTACCATGAGATGAAAAGGATAGCTCAGGATAGAACACTTTGGCGGGACACATGAGTTGAACCTGCCTGACAGGCAGAACACGATGGATGGATGGATTAAAAAATGATGTAATTTTTAACATCAGACATTATTATATTTTCAGCCTTCTGTTCACATTTATAATAAATTTCAAAATAATTATTAACTGCAGAAGCTTCTCTGACTTCCTTAATGATTAACCATACTAAAGATACCCCCCTCTCCCCTTTTATTGTTAAAAAAGCACCCCCTTTATCAAATTAAAAGATTAATCAAGATTAAAAAAATGATAAAAATGAAAGTTGAAGATTAAAAATAAAAATAAATTTGAAAAATGATGTAAAAATGCTAATCTTTAAATAATTTGATAATAAAAAAAATTGATAACAAGAGAGGTAAAATATGAACGTCAGGTCGAAAAAATGATCGATATATCCAGATTTTACTGATCCAAATAAACGGCAAAAACTAATGAATAAGACGGCACTTAGATCGGGCAAATGAAAAGTGTTTCATATAAGCGAATGATCCTTATATCCGTGGTCGTTAAAGAGAGATTTCAATGTGTGTATATATATATATATATATATATATAATATATATATATATATATATATATAAGCCAAAATCCTTCGAGCGAAGGTTAAACATTGCAAACGAGTTTATGGTTTATTGTACAGGGTGTCCATAAAGTTCAGCACCATTGAAATGAACAAATTGTAGTCAGTAAGCTTTGACTGTGATGCTGCATTCTATGGTCACTCTGTATATAGAAGGGAGGTCAGGTGAAGAAATTTATTATGCATTCAATTAATACAAATGTACACATGGTACGAAATCATATTTATTTATTAAAAATTTTAGCAAAAATCTCTCTCTAAAATAGAAATTGAATAAAATATCAAAACAAAATTTTAGAATCCAACAAATGGAATTATTTTTTCATTGACTTCCATTTCGTTTTATGTAGATTATTTTATCGCGATTCCTTTAAAAGAAAGTCGAAATGGAAATTTCTTTTTCAGTTTTAACGCAAAATGGCAACTAAAAAACTGGGTATTGTTTCGACACGGAGAAAATGTGTGAAACTAATGAAAAGGGCATTTTTTTTGTTTCTTCAAATATGAAGGAATAAATTATATGCGTAATGTTGTTGCACGTGAAGGACTGTAAATGGATCAATAAATTAACTGATCACCCTGTTACCCAACATCCGTGTGTAAGGTAAGTTTAATGCATTAACTCAGTAATTTTATAATGTATAAAATTATTGTTTATTTTATTATAAAGATCTACAATAACCGTTCAGTGATGTTAATAAGGTAACTGAAGTAAGACGTGTAGTATAGAGGAGGTTTCGTCGAGAGAGAGAGAGTGAGTGAGTTACAAGGAGCTACAAGGACAAGAGAAAGCCTTTAAAGACCTCTCGGTCCACTCAGGGAGGTTCCTGTTATTAAACTGGTTCATTTTTAACCTATTCTAGCAGTAGCAGAAAACTGGATCGAAAAGTATAAGGCTCAATTATAAGTATAAGGGATCAATTTTGTGGCCATTGCTTGTATCCTTTCCAACCTTTTTATATCCTTCCAAAGGGACGAAGACCAAAGCTGCACACAATACTCGAGTTGAAGTCTAATAAGTGAATTGTGAGGAGACATTCCAATCTCTTTGTTTCTGAATTGGAACTGTTTTTTAATATAACCTGGTAATTTTAAAGCACTCTTTTCAACTTCTGTACAGTGCTTTGACGGTTTGAGATCATAATTAATATAAACTGTTTAATCTTTCTCTAGATCAGTCTCAGTGGAGTTCCTTCCCAAGAAAGAGTAATCGGTCTTCAGGTTCTTGTAACGTATGTGCATTACCTTACATTTGTCCAAGTTGAATGGCATCTGCCAAGTAGCAGATCATTCGCCCAACCTATTAAGATCATTCTGAAGCGTCCTTACGCCCTCCTCATTACCTACACTATTTCCTAATTTGGCATAGTCTGCAAATTTAGAAATTGTACTTAGGAGCCCAAAAAGTAAAGTATCCAGAAAGGAACCCTGTGGAACTCCACTGTTGACGGGGAACCACTCCGAAGCCACTCCATTTATTACCACTCTCTATTTTCTATCTCTTAACCAATCTTCAATCCAGCTGAAAACGAGCCCAGTAATTCCCAGTCCTCTAACTTTATCGAGATACACTGTATCTACTGCTCTAGTTGGGTCTTATAAAATATACATATTATGAAAAAATTCTTACAGGTTTGTTAGACAAGATCTACGCTTCCTGAATCCATATTGAGAATCAGAAATTAAATTGTTTGATTCAAAATGATACACGATACGTTCTGTAATAATGGATTTCAAGAGCTTGCCGACAAATGACGTTAAACTGATTAAGCCGTAATTACACGGATTTTCACCATCCCCCTTTCTAACAATTGATATTACATTCGCTAATTTCCAGTCTGTTGGGCTGAAAGAGAGAGAGAGAGAGAGAGAGAGAGTTACAAGGAGTTACAAGGAAAAGAAGTACCTCAAAAGGCCTTGCGGCCCATACCGAGGAGGTACCAATGGCAACGAGTGCCAGGGAAAATTTTGTACACACTCAAATAGTGTGCAAGATTTGGTCTAACCTTTTCTTGAACTGATCCACAGAGGAACTGTTCACAACTTCCGAAGGTAACCTGTTCCATGTGTCACAGATCTTATATGTAAAGTAATTCCCACACACACTAGTCCTAAACCTTTTCAAATCCAACTTCCAACCATTGTTACGAGTTGGGTTATCATTTAAACTAAACATACTTCTAAAATCGACATCGTTGAACCCGCGTAAGAGCTTGAAAACCTCGATCAGTTGACCTCGCAGCATCCGAGTTTCAAACGAAAACAAGTTCAGGGCGCGTAACCGTCGATTGTAGCCCATATGCCTAACGGAAGGGATTAACTTTGTGGCCCTCGCCTGCACTCGCTCCAGCCTCTCAATATCTTTCCTGAGGGTGGGTGACCAGAACTGCACAGCATACTCCAGGTGCGGCCGAACAAGGGAATTGTACAGTGAGAGCACAATCTCCTTGTTCCGAAACTGAAATTGCCTCCTGATATAACCCAATAGTTTCTGGGATTTCTTTTCCACCTCTACACACTGTTT
This sequence comes from Bathynomus jamesi, assembly GCA_023014485.1. NCBI lineage: Eukaryota > Metazoa > Arthropoda > Malacostraca > Isopoda > Cirolanidae > Bathynomus > Bathynomus jamesi. The sequence goes on from JAJOZX010006746.1 coordinate 45,245, forward strand.
CGTAAACTTAAGGTCGCTGCTAATTAGCACACCCAAGTCCTTTTCTAAATTAGTCACCTCGATATTACTACCCAACATCGAGTAGTCCGACTTGGGATTGGCGTAGCCAATGTGCATCACTTTGCATTTACCCAAGTTAAACGGCATTTGTCATTTTTCGGACCACTCTCCTATCCTACCTAGGTCCGCACGCAGTTCCTCGATCGCTTCGGGCGTCCCAACATTGGCCCCAAGCTTGGTGTCATCAGCGAATTTGGCGATCCGACTGACGATGCCACCGTCGATATCATTTATGTAAATGATAAACAACAGTGGCCCCAAAACGGAACCCTGAGGAACCCCACTAGTGACCGAGGCCCAACCCGAACTAGCCCCTTTAATTACCACCCTCTGCCGCCTATTCCTCAGCCAGTTTTCAATCCACCTACCTATTTCCCTACCGATACCCAGCGCGCGCACTTTCGCCATTAGCCGGCGGTGAGGTACCTTATCAAAGGCTTTCTCAAAGTCGAGATAAAGTATATCAATCGCCCTACTCTTATCGTACTCACTCAACATGACGTGGAAAAACTCGAGCAAGTTGGTGAGACACGACCTATGCCGTCTAAACCCATGTTGGGAGTCCCCAAGCAGCTTGTAGGAATCCAAATGGTCAACGATCCTATCAGCTATTATCCCTTCTAATAATTTACCTACAACTGAAGTGAGACTAATGGGACGATAGTTCCCTGGACTTTCGTGATCCCCTTTCTTAAAGATAGGGGTCACGTTGGCTTCCCTCCAATCACCAGGCACCTGGCCCATCTCCAACGATTTGTTGAAGACTGGAGAGAGAGAGAGAGAGAGAGAGAGAGAGAGAGAGAGAGAGAGAGAGAGAGAGAGAGAGATTATAAACAAGTTTATACTTTCATTGGATCAAGTAAAGATAAGCACCCCCAGCCTTCTTTAATTAGCCTTATAAGGCTAACCAACGAAAATATCACGACCTAACCTAACCAATCGTTGTCAACTGTACGCCCTTGACGATTGGTTAGGTTAGGTCGTGATATTTTCGTTAGTTAGCATTATAAGGCTAATTAAAGAAGGCTGGGGGTGCTTATCTTTACTTGATCCCTTTCATTTAACATAAAACTGATTACTGTGTAAAAGGTCGTATATATTTACGTTGTCTTAATATTGTTATATTGTTTTTACGTTTTATAATTGTTTGCACACACACACACACACACACACACACACCACACACACACACACACACACACACACACACACGTATATTAACTAACTAACTAAATAAGGACAACAATACGTTTTAAATGCAATATCCGCACTCAATTAAGAGTAAAAGGAAAAACACAGTAAAGTGATAAACTAGGAGCTTGTGGGACTGGAACCCTCGTCGCCTGGTTTCAGAGTCAGAAGCTCCTACCGAGTACGCCATCTGGAACCTCAAAAAATGTTTGTTTAAGCGAGGCCAATTTTCATGCTGGTTGACCATACTCCATTCAACTCCCTCATCTTTATAAAGTAAATGAATGTGTTTTAAGTGCATTAACCGGGTTCGAGTCCCACTGGTTCCAATTTGCCACTTTATTGTTTATTTTCCGTTTTCAACACTGAAATTATTCGAGAGTAATGCTTTTTTCTGTAAAATTCCTTTCTTGAAATTGTCTTATAGGTAGATAAGTAAACAGATAGATAAGGAGGTAGATAAAGGAGATAGGTACATATGTATATAGTTATAGAATGATAGACAGGTAGTTAACTGGATAGATAGATGGACAGACTGATAGATAAGGAGATAGATAAAGAAGGTAGATTGATAGGTAGTTATGTATAGTATGGTAGACAGGTAGATAAGCAGATAGATAAAGAGAACGAGCACTCTATACCTCTTCTTCAGCCCATAAATGCAACAAAATTTCTTAGTGCGCCACCCATTAAAACCCTTGTTTGCATTACACAGAATCTTTACAAGCAACGTAAACTCATTTGTCTCCATTATTTTGAAAAGGACTAATTTCATTCTCTTTTCCTATCTTTAAACCCCGCTTTTAGGGGTACCTGGTTTAAACAAATCCCGAAAACAAGCAATTTTATTCTGGACCTAAACGGATAATGCATCCGTGATAGTTATTGTGCAAAGGTAATTTAGACTTCTTTGCTCGGATTACTACATTTTCGTCTTCATGTGGAAATGTGTTTGTTTGCTGGTGTAGGAAGGAGAAATGATGCAAGGAAAGCTTTGTACTTTGTAGCAGTTCGTTTGTATGTGGCTGCTGAAGATGAAAACCTTCAAAAAGTATGTTTACAAAATAACAGCTCATTTAACGCGCGCGCGAAAGAGTTGCTAAAAAGATTATATAAATGAAATATCGAAAATATGTACAATATTATACATATCTACTGTATCTAAAATATATGACATGCCTAACGTATCTAAAAAAAAAAACTTGACGTATCTAAAAATTTTAGGAGACACGTTAAAAAAAAAATTTACCCAACAGCCGATACAGCTATAATATTAGTAGAGCGCTTTTAATAGTTACAACATTTAAAGTTAGAAGTGATTATCATTCACACTATCAAAAAATTAAAGTTCTCTCGGTAATTCCGTTTGCATATATATATATATATATATATAATATATACGTACCCATTGCTCCCGTGTGTGTGTGTGTGCAGTGCGTCTTATTATACACCTTAAAGTTTTGGCAACCACACTTTATAGAGAAAGGTGGATAAGCGCTTCCTTCCTTGGATAATAATGCATACATAATTAATTCTGTGTTTTTACGTATTTATACAATCACACCAAAGAGTTGAGGCAAGGTTTTAAAGTAAAAACATTGCGTAATGGGAACCCTTATGGAGAGAGAGGGGAGAGGAGGGGGAGAGGAGGGGGGAGGGGAGAGGAGAAAGAAAAACTATGCTACATAGAAATGTACCTAAAACAAACATTCATCCACAAGACAAACGAGGAGGAAAACAAGGTAGCAGAAGACAAAAAAATAACCAAGCATACTTGTACATGTTTGCGAAAAGAAAAATGCAATGTAAGGAGAGTATTGGTCCGTTAAAAGACGGAGCGACTGAATACACAAATGACCCTGAAAAACTTGGCGAACTGCTTAATGAACAATTTAACTCTGTGTTTTGCACCCCTAAGTGCGAGAAGAAAGTAGAAAACCAGCTAAATTCTTTGACACAGCTACAAATCAGCCAAGAACAAGTTCAGATATGAATATATTGATGGATCTAGAGTTCTTCGAAGGAAACCTAATTAAGGCCCTATCACAAATACTGGAAAATTCAGCACTAGGACCTGACGCATTTCTGAAGAAATGTAAAAGATAGTATTGCCATGCCGCTCTACTTACTATCAAGAAAATCACTCGACGCAGGACAAATTTCACTTTCTCTAAAGAGCATGACCATTGCCCCCTTGTTCAAAGGAGGTAAAAGAGTAATGCCAAAGAACTACCGGCCAGTAGCTCTTACCTCCTACCTTATAAAGTGCTTGAACGTGTAATCAGAGGCAAAAGTGCTTACTGCATACAAGAAAAGAATTTATTCAATTCGAACCAACATAGTTTTAGGGCTGGAAGATCATGCCTGTCACAACTATTAGACCACAAAGAGAAAATACTGTAAACACTGGGTCGAGGTCAAAACAGAGATGTGATATAAACTGATTTTGCTAAAGCCTTCGATAAATGTGATCATGGAGTTATAGCACACAAACTTAAGAATACAGCGATTACTGGGAAGTTAGGACGACGGATATTTAATCTTCTGACCAAAAGAACACAAAACGTTGTAGTAAATGGAGTCAACTCTGAAGCCTCAGAAGCCGTCAGCTCTGTCCCACAAAATTGAAACGCTATTCAAGAGGGCGGAAGACAACGAAGAAATATTCCAACTTATATGATATGGTAACAACAAGGTGCTACAAAATAAAGAATAAAAAACACTGAAAGCCAGACAGATAACACCAAACCCACGTGTCAGGAATCTTGAATTAATAATGTCATCGGATGCAGAAATCAGAGAGCACTATAACATTAAAATAAAAACAACGAGAAAAGTAATGGAAATTATCTGGAGGAGCTTCCACACCAGAAAAACCAATAATTGAGAATTGCTCAGTACTCACAAGCCCATACAGAAAACGAGACGTTACGTTGCAAACATAGCATCAAAGCCCTACAAAGGACTTATACATCTAAGATAGAGGAAACGAACAATGAAGGCTATTGGTCTCGACTACAATCCCTGAAACTTAATTAACTCTCTGCAAAGAAGGCGCGAGCGGTACACTATAATATGCGTAAGGAAAATACTAGAGGGTTGTATCCCTAACCTTAGAAATGGAATAGGAACATACTGGAATGAAAGAAGAGACAGAGGCTGAACTATCCCAACTACGGTGGGGCAGGGGGCCATGAAAAAGAGGATGGAAAATACCCTCAGCATACGAGGCCCCGAAACTTTTTAATGTCGTGCCAAAAAAAATGAGGAACCTCTAACACACCCAACTGAATAATTTCAAGAACCAGCTGGAGGGTTCTTGTACAAAGTCCTTGAGCAGTCATGCATGGATAACTATGAGGGCAGGAGAAGAGCGGAAATCAACTCCCTCCTCCTCCAAAACCCGCAAATGAGGCGGAATGCTGCAGAGGGGTCGATCGCAGGTCGATCCTGAACCGTCGTTATAAACATCTAAAGGTTTATATATATGTATATACAGTATGTTACACACAGACCGTCTGTATGTAACATAAAAGTTTCTCAGGGGACCATTCTGAGGTCTATATATATATATATATATATATATATATATATATATTATACGTCCAAGTACATAAAGTTCACAAAGATTATTAGACTGCTTAATTAAACTGTAATAACTAATACAGTATTTTGTTTCTTTTTATGCATCGTCTTCGTGATACATCTCAACCGTTCAAAGTCACAACTTTCATACGATAATTAGTCAGTGATTAATATATATATTATATATATATATATATATATATATATATATATATATATTATTAATACATATACATATATGTTACGCCCAAACATCGAAATAGCTCAGTGAGCGAAAAAAACAGCCACAACGCGTTGTGGATGCACCTAAGTGACCACACACCGATGTTAGATATTTTTTTCGCTTCATGGCCGTTCTCAAACAACCACAACGCGTTGTGGACGAGTCAGATATGACCACAACGCGTTGTGGACGATTTGAAACGACCACACACCATATAAAATGCTGTCTGTCTGTCTGTCTCTGTCTGTCTGTCTGTCTGTCTGTGTCACCCGAAAACACGGAAACGGCTCCTCGAGAGAAAAAATTATTAGGTAAAAGTTGCTTAAAATTAATCGAAACCTACGGGAAAATTATTGAATGCCCGGTCAGGTCAACTTTACGCCTTTGACGATTGGTTAGGTTAAGTCGTGATATTTTCGTTAAAACTAACGGAAATATCACGGCTTAACCTAACCAATCGTCAAGGGCGTACAATTAACCTAACCGGGCATTCGGTTAACCTAACCGGGTACTCAGTTGACCTAACCGGGCACTCAGTTGACCTAACCGGGCATTCAATTAACCTAACCGAAACCTATGGGGAAATTATTGATAATCATTTTTTAAAGGACTTTATCTTTTTTCTAGCATATCTGCTTAACTTTGCTTTTTAATCGGTGAATACGTCGACAAATATACGTCGTGTTTATATCATTTCAATATACGTCCTGTTTAAATAGAGTTTAATGAAAGATATCGGTGTGTGGTCGTTTCAAATCGTCCACAACACGTTGTGGTCATATCCGAATCGTCCACAACGCGTTGCGGTTGTTTGAAAACGGCCATGAAGCGAAAAAATATCTAACATCGGTGTGTGGTCACTTAGGTGCATCCACAACGAGTTGTGGCTGTTTTTTTCGCTCACTGAACGATTTTGATGTTTGGGCGTTACATATATATATATATATATATATATATATATATATATATATATATATATATATATATATGTGTGTGTGTGTGTGTGTGTGTGTGTGTGTGTGTATATGTTTTATTAAGAAACGTGGATTTAATGTAGACTACACCTCTGTGAAGTTGTTCGGTATACAGAATATGCCATAAGTCAGTCTGGATGATGTAACGACCCGTGATTTGGATCTCAAGTAAAGCTGTAGGTCCCTTCTGTTGTATGACCGTTGTCATTACGAAAGAGGTTAAACAGCCCCAAGCATTATTATTATCATTATAATTGAGGGGTTCCGCGTCTTAAGGTACCTAAGCGCCAAAATTAAAATTCGCCAGAAATCGCCTCCAAAGTTCAGCAATATTCTGGCAAAAGTATCTCTGTTATTAATTGAGCTAGAACGTTCATGTTTGGCTAAATTAGAGTTCTAAGTATGCTAATGAAGATGTTGATGAGTTTTTGGAATAGATTTTCATATTTTATATTTATTTTTTTTTTATTTTTTGATTTTCTTATGCCGAACTTTGGGTGAACTTTTGGCTGGCGATAGATGTGAAAAAAGTAGTTCGCTTCATAAGGTTTTCAACCATACTTCTAGTGTCGTAAGGTCATTATAACCCAAACCACGCGATAGAGGAAGGGTGAAAATAGTTTTCGCCTGTGGTGGCGCTTAGGTGCCTTAAGACGCGCGACCCCTCATATATTGCGGTACACAATTTAATAAATTTAAAAAAAACAACACCGACACTTAAAATTACAAGTGTTTTATAGAACCATCCCTTTGAAGTGTAGTTGCTTATAATGCATCACTACGCATACGTCAAAGGAATCGAGTATCTGATGTTTTAAAGCTTTAACCTTGCTCAGTATAGAGAGATTATTAATGATAATTAAACGCATGACAAGCTGATAGTTTATATGCGACATTATCGCATTATCGCTATTCGCAATTATCGCTTGAAGAATATGTATGGTAGTAAAGGCTGCCCAGTTTCGTAATAATTAAGGTGAAGTTTATCAGAATTTACTGATAAATAATTAATTATTTTATATAATACTTTTGAATTTTTATGTTTGTATTGTCGCAAAATTCAGCTCGCTAATGTTAGATCATCCTGAATAGAGAGAGAGAGAGAGAGAGAGAGAGAGAGTTACAAGAAGTTACAAAGACAAGAGAAAGCCTCAAAGACCCTCGGTCCACTCGAGGAGGTTCCTCTTATTAAACTAGTCATTTTCTTAATTATTCTAGCAGCAGTAGAAAACTGGATACAAAAGCATAAGGCTCTCTCCCCACCCTCCACTCCCTCCCCGACAGAGGCGGGTACGGAAAAAGGTTGAAGAAAATACTTTGACCTTGGGAAAGTAGCCAAGGAAATTTTACAGGAAAGAGAAGAATATATAAACTAGCTCGACAGTTACGCTATGCGCACGTAGAAGTCGTACTCTAGAGAGCATGGTTATATAAACTAACATATTATAATATTTGTGCTAATCGTATATTAAAAACGGCAGAAACGCAACGTTACCTCACCTAATCCATGCCATGCATTTTTTTTTTAGTTTTTGTTCATTAGAAAATTATGTATTTCTACAAAATACTTATCTAGTCTATTAACAAGGCAGGCAATTCCTGTAATTGGATGTCTGTGATGTGTATATGTTTGCCAACTCTTTGAATGTCGCCGAGTTTCAACTTGGGTTTCACGCCGTGAAAGGTGTTTATGTGACAAGTAATATACTGAGTCGTTCATACCTCGCGGTGTTGTGCCATCACGAGAGTAGAGAAAATCTTTTCCCGGCGAGGAATATCAGTGGAAGGTACCTATATCTAGCCCTGTGTACTTGTCCCTTATAGAGAATGAAAGTGTTTCGTGGGTGATCACCCGTTGTTGCTACAGCGAATTCGAGAGAGAGAGAGAGAGAGAGAGAGAGAGAGAGAGAGAGAGAGACTTAGCGCAAAGTTTAGATAATAGATTAGAGAGCTACATTCGACTTGCTTCTTAAAATAAAAACGAGCAAAATTGCGAGTGAAAGTTTAAAATAAAATCACTTTTCTCTTCAAGTGATAAAAACACTTTTAAAAATTAAATCTATTTTAGAGCCTAAGGGAAAATGGAATCAATATACGATATCTGATACCAAAATCTCCATAATACAGAAATATCTAATACCTAAATAATGGTCCATTTTTAAAAGTTGCTCTCGTCTGAAATTTGAAATTAATTAAATAAACCCCATACTCTCTGTTAAAGGAGACATGCCTGAATCTGTCCCATTTTCCTCCCTGTGGAATAATACTAAGGCGATAAAATGACTATGAGAAGTTTGATGTAAAAATGATTATGTCTAGATTTTTATCTATTTAATATCTTACCCCCTATTTTCATTCGCGTCTTATCTTCCCCTTAGTCCCCAACACCCCAACAGTTTCGTTCATATCAGCATCATTTATTTGAATAAAAAAAAAATGGTTTTCTTTTAATATAATGAAAAATGTAGCAAATGTCGCAACAGAAGGAACTAAAATGCTGCTACACAGCCAGATGAAGTGTTGGAAGATATTATTCGTATCAATAACTTGTTTTAGAGAGAAAATATATTTTTTTTAAAAGAATTTCTATATATAGAAAAAGTTCAAAAGAAGATATGAAATAGTGCTCTATAAAGGAGTAAAAAAAAATGTTGCAAAAGAATAAGAAATGTTGCAAATAAAATTAAACTTATGTACCGGATACATGGATAACAAAAATACTTCTAAACTTAGATTTCAAAATGTACCAAAAGAGATAAGGTATTAAAGAAAAAACATTTTGCAATAAAATGTGATAAATGTGGCTAAATCAAAAGAAACAAAAAAGGGAGAGAGAAAATTAAATATTACAACAGAAACTAAAACATAAAGTTTTGCAATAAAGAGAGAGAGAGAGAGAGAGAGAGAGAGAGAGAGAGAGAGATATTAAAAGTAGGACGTAAGATCTGGTTGAAATATGACTTCAAACGAGAATTTTTTTCCGTAAATAAAGAGATCACTTTTTTTATTTTCTGCAAACGAGAGAGAGAGAATGCTTTGCAATTTGCAATACAGAATAATAAATTTAAATAATAAATTAAAGGTTTATAATATCTGAAAGAATACTTTTTTTAACAGAAATAATAAAGTGACTCAGTGTGGAAAAATTTAACGAGTTATTTTAATATATTCGTGATATAAAGGTGTAAATTTAACAAATTATTTTAACATATTTCTATTATAAACATGTAAGTTTAACGAATTATTTGAATCGCCTGAAGATCAGGGTCCCCAGCCTCAATTAACAAATGATATCTTCGTTAAAACTAACGAAAATATCACGACTTAACCTAACCAATCGTCAAGGGCGTACAGTTGACCTAACCGGGCATTCAAGTTAATTTATTATTATATTTGGTACTGTAAAGCAAAAAACAAGAATACAACAGGGCCCTGATCTTCATTCAGGTAATCCAATTATTTTTACATATTTGTAATATAAAGGTGTAAGTTTAACAAATTATTTTAGCATATTCGTAATATAAAGGTGTAAGTTTAACAAATTATTTTAGCATATTCGTAATATAAAGGTGTAAGTTTAACAAATTATTTTAGCATATTCGTAATATAAAGGTGTAAGTTTAACAAATTATTTTAACATATTCGTAATATAAAGGTGTAAATTTAATAAATTATTTTAACATATTCGTAATATAAAGGTGTAAGTTTAACAAATTATTTTAGCATATTCGTAATATAAAGGTGTAAGTTTAACAAATTATTTTAGCATATTCGTAATATAAAGGTGTAAGTTTAACAAATTATTTTAGCATATTCGTAATATAAAGGTGTAAGTTTAACAAATTATTTTAACATATTCGTAATATAAAGGTGTAAATTTAATAAATTATTTTAACATATTCGTAATATAAAGGTGTAAGTTTAACAAATTATTTTAACATATTCGTAATATAAAGGTGTAAGTTCTAAGCAGAAATTATAGTATTTTATTTAATTAATTCACATTACATACTAATTTATTACCTAAATTTTATATGATGTTAAGTAGTGTATACAGACAGTGAAGTTAATATCCATTTTTATTAATTTAATTTGATAGAGAAGCCGGTATAGAAGATTACGAAGTCATAAAAATAGGTAATTCACAGCCTAACAAAAAGGGGAATTAGACTTATCTTGTCATTATTTTTAATCTGTTGAATCGCTTTGAAGTAAATTAAAAATTTGGAACATTATTACAAAAATTTTAATGATTAATTTTATTTTTATAATTAGAAAACGTTTACAATTTTAATTTTACAAAAAAGTTTAATTTATCTCATTAATATGTAAACAATGTTTACATTTTTCGGAAAGTGTAAACAATGTTTACATTTTTCGGAAAGTGTAAACAATGTTTACATTTTACGAAAAGTGTAAACAATGTTTACATTTTTCGGAAAGTGTAAACAATGTTTACATTTTTCGGAAAGTGTAAACAATGTTTACATTTTTCGGAAAGTGTAAACAAGTTTTTACCGATTTTTTTCATTTTGGGTTTAATATTGAAACACTTGAAACTCAGTCGTAGCTAAGTGATTTTTTGTAATGTTATATTTATATTTTTGTTACATTAACAGTACATTTAAAATGGTTTTTATTATAAACAAATGTTTCATCTTTCAATTGTATTATCATTAATGAAGAAATTGCAAAGTTTCGCTTTTAGCAATTTGGATCATAATAAATTTTAGGGCTAATTTCTGAAGATATTTTTTGTTTTTTTAATAATAAAAAATAAAAAATTTCGAATCGAGAGAATTATTAAATTTCGTTACTGGTGCTTAACATCGGAAAGATCAATTAAACGCTTGAAAATTCATTGAGAAATGTCTTTGATTCGCTTTAAAGTGAAGCGACGTGCGTATTCTTCCTCAATGGCTACACGTATCTCTCAATGCCCTCTTTCACTCAACCAGAAAATTTCTTGTTAGGGAACATTTCTCTAAAAATGAATTTAATAACCAAGTTTATTACATTGCCGTCGTGGTTACCTACTGATAAACTATTCCTATACATACGGAAAATTGACAGAAGTAAATAGACGCCTTCGGTTTTTCTATACTTTTTATTTGGTAATAAAAGTTGATAAATAATAACAGATTTATTGAATTAATATATTTAGAACCGTGTTGTTTTCCCCTTGTGAAGTTGATACATGTTCTGTCATTCCACTGATGAGCTTAGCCATTTGTTCTTGAGGGCAATCATCGTGGTGTCTATTTACTTTTGTCAACCCTCTGTACATACGAATGATAGATGAAATAAAATAAAATATGATACAAACAGACCGTACATGGAACAAGGAACTCTTCTGGGAAAATTAAATCCACTATAGTCTGAATAAGTAATGGGGCCTCTTTGCGAGTGACCCGTTGCCCACTTCAAGCGAACATCATAAAAAAGAAAAGACTATAGTGTTTGTCACTTACCATTACTTTATTCGGACTATAGTGGATTTAATTTTCCCAGAAGAGTTCCTTGTTCCATGCACGGTCTGTGTGTATCATGGAAAAAACCTCAGGGACCATTCTGAGTTCAATCCCATATATATATAATATATATATATAATATATATATATATATATATATATATATATATATAGATATAATATATATATACACAGGGGTTAGACAAAATAATATGAAGACCCGCCGATTTCACACCGGTTATCTTTACGGACTGCTCAGACACAAAGTAAACGGTCAAATGACTGGCAAACCTATTTAAATGCGTAACAGAGAGTGTATACGTCATGTTATAACCCTCACGTTGTTTTTACAGATCTGAGTGAATTATGAATTAGCAGTTATGAAAGACCTGTCAGACTTCCAAAGAGGGCAAATTGTCGGAGCGCGGATGGCTGGTGCATCGGTGACGAAAACCGCTCAGATGTTCAATGTATCCAGAGGAACTGTCTCTATGGTCATGTCTGCATACCAAAACCATGGAAAGACAAGCACCGACAAATGCAATAGTGGACGCAAGAAGAAGCTGTGTGATCGAGACCGCGGGTGCTAAAGCGCATTGTGACAAAGAACCATAAGACCACAGCTCCAAAAGTGACTGCAGAGCTTAACCAGCATCTTGCGAGCCCGGTATCGACCAGAACTGTACGTCGCGAGCTCCATGGAGCTGGATACCATGGAGGGCTGCAATTGCCAAACCCTTCCTTTCGCACATCAACATTGAGCGGCGCAGAAAATGGTGTAATGACCATAAGAATTGGTCAATGGACCGGTGGAAGAATGTAGTCTACTCCGACGAATCCTCCTTTACGCTATTTCCATGTTCCGGTCGAGTTTACGTCTGGAGACAGCCTAAAGATGCTTATGACCCCGACTGCCTGACCCCAACCGTTAAGCATGGAGGCGGATCTGTGATGGTTTGGGCAGCAATATCGTGGAATACTCTTGGCCCAGCTGTAGTACTGCATGGTAGGGTTAACGCCCAGGTCTATCTGTCAATATTGGCTGACCAGGTCCATCCCATGGTCCAAACGCTGTTTCCCAATGGCGGCGCCGTCTTCCAGGATGATAATGCACCAATCTACACCGCTGGGGTCGTTAAAAACTGGTTTGAAGAGCATGTTAGTGAAGTAGAACGCTTGGATTAGCCTCCACAATCCCCAGATCTTAACATTATCGAGCATCTGTGGTGTCAGTTGGAGCAGCAGGTCAGAAGCCGATTCCCACCGGCGGCGTCTTTGGAGGAACTGGAGCAGGGTTTGCTCGAAGAATGGCTCAGGATTCCTCTAGAAGGGTTACAGAAGATATATTTTAGGGACCCAGTGTTGTATTTCATGATAAGGTTGAGGTATACCTCTAGTAGGACGTTAGACGAGACCAACATCTCCACTTATACACATCGAAGACCATTTCCATTCCTCTGTTTCTCGCTAACTCTTGTGCCACATTCACATCAACTTCACGTGTATTCACACATTTACCAATTACAACCTTTCATCTTTTACGAGGTTTTCCTTTATTTCTCACATCTGAACACTCATTTTTATACACTTTCTTCACAGTTCTATCATATTCATTCTCTCCACATAACCATATCAACGTGGCATATTATCCTCCATTCTCATCTCCAACGACGTTTTTCACGCTACTGCACCCTTCACAAGCATTTTTACTTCTCATACAGTCAATCATTTTACACCAATCATACTTCTTAAATTATTCATTTCAACTGCTCGCAATTTGAAAGTGAACTATCACACCAAACAAGCGTCTCGCATCTATACACTAGTGTTGGCACCAATACATCTTCATGTAAATATCTTACTGTATCTACATACAAGAACTTCATTCGTACCACTGCTTTTATCGCACCACTGTCATGATTGCTCGACACTACTTCAGCTTCCAATTTATTTATACCTCTTTTGTCAATCATATTCCCCAAATATTCAAATTCTTTTATCAAACTAATACTTCTCCATTCACCACAATATTGCATCTTAACACTCCTCTCTCACTCAATGATAAGAACCTTGATTTTATTTACACTAATTTTCAATCATTTCACCACGTCAACAAATGTTGCCACTACTCTCCTTATTCCATTCTCCGTTTTAAAAACCGTTTTAAAAACTACATCATCGGCATCTATCAGATGCTACATCCCCCTCTCATTTTCTTCCAGATTCAGGTTTCCTCTATCCATCAGTATCCCTTCCATCAGTATCCCTTCCATCTTGCGCATTACCCAATTCATATACAGTTATACATATTAAACAGCCATGACATTATATAGCCTTGTCGTACTCCAATATTAATACTGAATAAGTCACTCAACTGCATCGTTAACTTTTACGCAAGCACTCTACTACTTACCACCGACATACAGGGTGTCCTACCTTATATATAATATTTACATTCAGTTCTTTAATTTTCTTTTACACTGTAGAAAATTACAGCTTCCATCCAATCATCAGGCATGCACCCATTTTCCCACGCTTTTTAACATCTCTTCCACAGCCATGCATTTAAGCACTATTCTACCTTCTCATTTAATCATTTCACAATATATTCCATGCACCAATTCCTGTTGACTTTCCTTTCTTTAGCTTTCTCTAATTTAATGTTTTCTCTTCCTTGCTACGAGGGCCACTCAATATATTTTGCCCCACCTTTTTTTTACTTTCCAAGTTTCCTTGTAAGTTTCAGGATTTTTGTACACAAGTAGTTACATACCTTTTTTGCAAGTTTTGATTTTTCCACATAATCTCCATCCTTTTCTATGGCTTTCCTCCACCTCGAAACAAGGGCCTTTATTATTCCTTGCTGGTAAAAGTCCACTAGGTTCTGCCTGAGCCACCTCTTAACCTCCTCAACAACCTCATCGTCACTCTGAAACTTTCTTCCACGAATAGCATCTTTCATTGGCCCAAACAAATGGAAGTCTGAAGGTGCCAGATCCGGGTTGTATGGAGGGTGGGGAAACACAGTCAAGAGCATTTAGGTAATGGCCTCTCTTGTTTGCAAACTGTTGTGTGGTGTTGCGTTATCGTGCAAAAGAAGGACGTCTTCCAGTTTTCTCTCCGGTCGAACTCGCTTTATACGTCTCTGGAGTCTCTGTAGGGTAGCAATATATGCTTCTGAGTTGATTGCTTTGTCCTTTCTTCATAATGGCCACTTTTTTTGTTTATACTCCTTTTCATGTTTTTAATAGCTGTAAGTGGGGCTTCCACCCAAAGCCAAACACTTCAACTATATCTGAACTTGGTTTAGCGTTCATTTGCCGCTAGGATTACATTCTTTTCTTTTCTCCAATGGTCCAGTTTATTGTTGTCATACCGACATATGTTTTTCTTGGGCCCATTGTCTGATGGAACAGCTGGGGTCCAGGGTCAATACCTTGACCTGGTGGGATCCCCCGCATTGATCCCTTTGGTGAAGAATCTTCTCCTCTGAGACAGAAAAGTTGCACCATTGCTCACCTCACCCACCCTGGTGCGTAAGCGGGTTGAGGGGACCTTTTTATCCTGGGTGACGTCCTGCCAGTGTTTGAGCTTTCCTTAGCAGACATTACATCCCGTTCTTGTTTGTGGAAAGCTACATACAGGTGGAAGGAGTTTCCCACGCACCCGTCCCTTATTTTTAGTCGCCTTTTACGACACGCTGGGACCGCGTGGGAACTATTCTTTCAAATCCCCTATCATGTCCCAGAAGATGGTGGCCATAGCCTTTCCTGCAGAAGGAGCCATTTTGAACTTTTCCTTGTGTGGGGAGTCTGCGTGATGCCACTCCATGGATTGGCGTTTTGTTTCAGGTTCAAAGTGGTGTACCCAAGTCTCATCCCCAGTCACAATTCGTGAAAGAAAGTCATCCCCTTCTGGCTCGTATCGAACCAACGACTCGGAAGCAATTTCTTTTCTTTGGGCTTTGTGATCTTCAGCCAGTTCACGACGAATAAACCGTGAACACACTTTTGAGTATCCCAGTTGCTGAATTATCGTATTCACAGTCCTTCACTAATTCCTAGCTCCAGTGATAGCACCTTGTATGTGGCGCGCCGATTTGATCGAATGATGCTGTTAGCACGTTGCACAGTGTGAGATGTCACAGTCGATGCCGGGCGACCGCTGCGTGGCTCATCATCGAGGCTGGATCTCCCTCTCTCCGATGATTTTACACGTTTAGACCAGCGTCCAATTGCGCTTCGATCAACAACAGCATCTCCGTAAACGTTTTGTAGACGTTTGTGAGTATTTCTAACTGTTTCCTTCTCTGCGGTTAAGAACTCGATAACTGCTCTCTGTTTACGACGGACATTACTGTCAGACGCCATTTATGAAACTGCCTTAACCATTGATTTTATACAAGGGCATTTAAAAGCGGTTTTATACAAGGAGGAGAGGTTCAAAGTGGAAAAATCCGGTTATGTGAAGCGCAGAAAGTTCAAACTTACGGCCCAAAAGACATTTCAGCCCTATGGCCTATTATTTAGCTAAGAAAAAAGGGTGGGGTAAAATATATTGAGTGCTCCTAGTACATTTCTACATACACAACCAAACCGAACTGCATTCACATTTGTTTCCTGTTCATCTACCAGCTCACTAAATTATTCTCCAGGGTGTCTATAAAGTCACGCATCATAGGAACATAAGCAATGTCTATTTACTTATGTCTCCATCAGGCCAAATATGTTGATGAACATTCAAAGAAACCTGCTCTTTCGTTTACAAACATGTTTTGAGATTGGTGGGAATCATTTCGAACAAATAAATACAACAAAATAAATAAATAAACAAAAATGTATTTTCCTTGATGCGTGACTTTATGAACATCCGGTATATTTCGCGCGTATTTTACATTAACACTGACTTTTGCACTCCTTCACGTCATTTTTAGAAAACCTTTCCGTTCACATACTGTTCATTCATCGTCTTTTCCAAGTCTCTCTCTCTCTCTCTCTCTCTCTCTCTCTCTCTCTCTCTCTCTCTCTCTCTCTCTCTCTCTCTCTCTCTCTCTCTCATAGCGTAGGTGAGATGGAGTTAGAGATCGGCGGCGATGTTGAGGGAGTGTACAGTGCATTCCGGGACGAGTTTATGGTGCTGCGGTTTGCTGCCATACCCTCAGAACCAGTCACCCCTGCTTCAACGCAGCCTGAGTGGTTCAGTCGGGACATCGCTTCGGCTATCCGAACTGGGAAAGCTGCGTATAGGAGGGCGAAGGCCAATCGTTCCCATGAGAACACTGAGGCGTATGTCCGCCTGTGCAGGGAAGTCAAGGCGAAGGCTAGGGCTAGCAAAACGTAACGAAGAACTCCGGGTGGCAAGTCTCTGCAAGGAGAACCCTATGGAGTTCTTCAGTTATGTTAATAGCAGAAAACCCATTAGAAGCATGATGGGCCCGTTAAAGGACCCCAGCGGCGCGCTGCGGACCTCCGACGCGGACATCGCTAATGTGCTGAATGAGTACTTTGCGGGAGTGTTCACCAGGGAGGACACCCGCGTCATCCCAGAGCCAGGCGTCAGCCACGAAGGTGCTGGCCTGGATAGTGTTCGGTGTACCGCGACAGTCGTTGCCGATAGAATAGACAAACTGAGCGCGTTTAAGGTTCCTGAGCCAGACCAGTTCCTCTCCAGAGTCTTGCGGGAAGTGCGCGACCAGGTGTCTCCCCACCTGGCTACAGTCTTCAACAAATCGTTGGAGACGGGCCAGGTGCCTGGTGACTGGAGGGAAGCCAACGTGACCCCTATCTTCAAGAAAGGGGATCACGAAAGTCCAGGGAACTATCGTCCCATTAATCTCACTTCAGTTGTAGGTAAATTATTAGAGGGGATAATAGTGGATAGGATCGTTGACCATTTGGATTCCTACAAACTGCTTAGGGACTTCCAACATGGGTTTATGCGGCATAGGTCGTGTCTCATCAACTTGCTCGAGTTTTTCCACGTCATGTGGAGTGGGTACGATAAGAGTAAGGTGATTGATATACTTTATCTCGACTTTCAGAAAGCCTCTGATAAGGTACCTCACCGCCGGCTAATGGCCAAAGTGAGCGCGCTGGATATCGGTGGGAAGTAGGTAGGTGGATTGAAAACTGGCTGAAGAATAAGCGGCAGAGGGTTGTAATTAAAGGGACTACCTCAGGTTGGGCCTCGGTCAATAGCACGGTTCCTCAGGGTTCCGTTGTGGGGTCACTGTTGTTTATCATTTACATAAATGATATCGACGCTGGCATGTCAGTCGGATCGCCAAATTTGCTGATGACACCAAGCTTGGGGCCAATGTTGAGACGCCTGAAGCGATCGAGCAACTGCGTGCGGACCTACGTAGGATAGGAGAGTGGTCCGAAAAATGGCAAATGCCGTTTAACTTGGATAAATGCAAGATCATACACATTGGCTACGCCAATCCCACGTCGGACTACTACATGTTGGGGAGTAATATCGAGGCCACTGATTTGGAAAAGGACTTGGGGGTGCTAATTAGCAGCGACCTTAAGTTTACCAAATAGTACGCAGAGGTGGAAAAGAAAGCCCAGAAGCTGTTGGGTTATATCAGGAGGCACTTTCGATTTCGAAACAAGGAGATTGTGCTCTCTCTGTACAATTCCCTGGTTCGGCCGCACCTGGAGTATGCTGTGCAGTTCTGGTCGCCCACCCTCAGGAAAGATATTGAGAGGCTGGAGCGAGTGCAGGCGAGGGCCACAAAGTTAATCCCTTCCGTCAGGCATATGGGCTACAATCGACGCTTACGCACCCTGAATTTGTTTTCGCTGGAAACTCGGAGGCTGTGCTGTCAACTCATCGAGATTTTCAAGCTCTTACACTGGTTCGATGATGTTGATTTTAGAAGCATGTTTAGTTTAAATGATAACTCAACTCGTAACAATGGTTGGAAGTTGGATTTGAAACGGTTTAGGACTAGTGTGTGTGGGAATTACTTTACATATAAGATCTATGGCACGTGGAACAGACTACCTTCAGAAGTTGTGAACAGTTCCTCTGTGGATCAGTTCAAGTAAAGGTCAGCCCGAATCTTGCACACTATTTGAAGGTGTATGAATTTTTCCGTGGTACCCGTTGTCATTGGTACCTCCTCGGTATGGGCCGCAAGGCCTTTTGAGGTACTTCTTTTCCTTGTAACTCCTTGTAACTCTCTCTCTCTCTCTCTCTCTCTCTCTCTCTGTCTCTCTCTCTCTCTCTCTCTCTCTCTCTCTCTCTCTCTCTCTCTCTTAGCATTTTTTGCATTCTTTTTTGCAATTCGTTAGAGGGTGCATCATCATCTTTCATCACTTCCATGCAGGCTGTGCTTGTAACATTCCTTCCAGCTCCTCGTTTTTCCTTTCCCTGCACGTTTCACTTCTTTCCACCATGCAATTACCTTCCTCTTCATTCCATAATAATAATAATAATAATAATAATAATAATGACAATAATAATGATAATAATAATGATAATAATAATGTATTTTTCCTCCCAACTTCATGAAATGAGTTTAAATATCAGTATATTTATGTATTAATTATTTCTTATTCAGTAATTATTTTTTATTTATTAATTATTTTTTATCTATTTATTCTTTATCTCCATTGGCATTTCAGTAATTTTGTTCTGGCTGACGACAGATGATTTTACTCAGTCTATTATTATTATTTCTTCCTGTAATCCTAAAAATAATTTGTATATTGCACCAATAAAAATTAGAAATTCCTTAATGCAACACAGGTGTGTGTGTGTGTGTGTGTGTGTGTGTGTGTGTGTGTGTGTGTGTGTGTGTGTGTGTGTAACGTCCCTAAAATGCCCCCTACTCGAAATTTTTCAGCTGAATCAACAATTTTTTTAGAGATCACCTAAGCCTTCGACTATTTAATTTTTTTCTGATAAAATATCAGAAAAACCGAATCGTGTGTGTGTGTGTGTGTGTGTGTGTGTGTGTGGATTGATATAGGTGTGTTTAGAATTTTATTGAGCTGGATGATGAGTAATGGTGTCTGCCATGGGTATCAACGGTCTGAGAGAAGTGGGGTATTTTTTTGGTGAAGTTAAAGAAATGGTAAACAACCAGAGCAGTAGGATCTATCCCTTTCCCCGAGGTATGTGAACGATACCCTGATATAGTCATACCTCCATACCCAATTTGGCATCATCCGCAAATTTTGAAATTATACTGTTAATAATTCCTATATGTATGGCGATGTAATTGATATAAATAATAAATAAAAAATGGTGCCTAAACATAACAATATATATATATATATATTATATATATATATATATATATATATATAATTTTTTTTTTAAGTTCGGGAAGAACCGATTCGCCTCTATTTAAAAGGGCATATCTCAGCGGAAAAACAAATAAAAATGAGAGGAAAGACAGAGGAAAAAGAAAGGGTGGAGGGGACAGTCGGAGTGGAAAAAGACCAAGGATGACAAGGACTGCAGGGTCGAGCCCCATCATCCTTGGGTGCTAGGGCCGGGAGGGCGCACGTGAAACCTCCAGGACCAAGCACGTACAAACGAGCACAAAGAGCACTCAAGAGCACGAGCTTAGAACCCCCTTGCGGGGATATATATATATATATATATATATATATATATATATATTAGTGATGTAGGTCACATCCGCACATTTTCTCGCATCCGCAGTCCAGATGTGGACCGTTGAGATAAAACGTCATTAATAAGCGGAAATTATCAAATTCTACTATAATAATAGAACTAGTTCATTGTGCGCAAAAGTGATGCAAGCGACAAGACGAGAGGCTGTTCTTGTATAAAGTTACTCTCTTGCAACCTACTTAGATCCACGTTACAAAGCTAAGTTATTTTCACCTAGTACATTAGAACGAGTTAAATCATCACTTGGCAAAGCAGTTGAAGAGCTTCAATCTCTTGAATCTGTCGCTTCGCCACCCACCAAAAGAATAAAAGTTTCATTGACAGAACCAACACCTTCAACAAGCAAATCTATCACAGAATCTCTCTCTCAGTTTCTTGAGTCAAGCAGCGATGACGAGACCTACGCGATGTCAAAAGATGTAGTAAAAATGATCGAGAGCTATCACCAAGAAAAACGCCTGGCTGCATGTGACAATCCTATTAGTTGGTGGAAAAATACGCAGAATATCTATCCATACTTGAGTAAACTTGCAAGGAAACATTTAGCACGTCCTCCAACAAGCGTACCAAGCGAGAGATTATTTAGCAGTGCTGGATTAATATATGATGAAAAGAGAAACAGACTGGCAGCAGAAAAGGCAGAAAAATTAATGTTCCTTAAGCATAACCTTCCTATAATTAAGTTTGAATATTAAACGATGAACATCTTAGTTTACTTTATTTTAATTACTCATTTATAAATATGCCTAATAAAACTTAAACTTAATATAAATAGTTATCAAGCTAATTAAAGATCTCTTTCTATAAAGGGTGGAGGTTGGGGAAAGAGGTCGGGTAACACAATTATGGTTTCTAATTGTGGCTGAAACTCAACAAAATATAACGAATTTATTTGCAGACGAATTCACTAATTGATTTCTATATTAGTTAGATGCTTGCTATTATTTTATATGTTCAGGGAAAAGTACAGCAATTATTGTACAATTAATCAATTATACTACATTATAGCTACAGCTCTCTCTATATAATAACTTATTATATACGTTAAACACAACAAATCTCGAATATATCCTAAAAAATAACGAAAATGTAGACATCCGCATCCGCATCCGCGAATGTTGAAATCAAACATCCTCATCCGCATCCGCGGATGTGAAAAAAATGACATCCGCTACATCACTAATATATATATTCTGCAGACAAAGGCATTTACATCAATTATAAATCGTCTACATAAGAAAAATGCAGAACGGCTCTAAATGAAACGTCAATTTTGTAGAGCCTACAAAATATATTCAAATTAGAGATTATTCCATATCGAAATCTATATAATTACTAAAAAAACAATTACCCCAAATATAAAGTGGAAAGCATAATAAAATATTAATCAATGCCTATAACAACAAATCAAACGAAAATATGGAAACAATTATTATACAGAATGTTGACAAAAATAAATAAATACCGTCGGTTTTTCTTTAGTTTTTGGTTTGATATCAAAAGTCAATAAATAATAACAGACTTATTGAATCAATATAATTAGAATCGTGTTGCGTTCCCCTTTCCATTTGTAAAGCTGAGACACACGTTCTGGAATTTCATTGATAAGCTTTGCAATGTGTTCTTGAGGACAATCGTCGTGGTGCTTGTTTACTTTTGAAACCCTCATGTATACTTCTAAACCTACATCGCAAATAACCTCCACTCTGACCAAATAATAGTGAATGATATCTACAACGTACTTAGAATCTGCTTAACTTCTACCAAATATCAAAACCGACATTTACTTGAAGCCAAACAAATTTTCCGGATGCTTCTCTATATACAAGACCTTCACAAAAGCTCGAGGACACGCGGAACGTTATATGTACCTTTGAGAATGTTCAGAAGAGAACTTTAACGATTTCTGTATATAGTATTTACGATAAATAAACTCGTCGTTCGAGCATCTCAACACAATTTCAAAGCAAGCAAAATGTACGAGCACTTCCGCAAACGGCAGAGGGGAAATCCGTCCCAGGCTAACTCCAAACTTTCAAAATACACTCATTTTACTTAAGAAGCGTAAAAGTGGCTAAAGCTCTTGTCATTAAGAACGAAAACAAATTTTAAATATTAAAACAAACAAAATTTGCCCAGAATTACGTTCATTATTATTATTGCACATATTTTAAAAGCTGCCATTAATTTCATTCCACATACTTGTAAACCAAGCTTATGTATGTAGTTCGTATGTTTATATTTTATATATATATAGTGGCGTTCATAATTATTCGGACAGAGAAATATTTCGGTTATATTCGTCCTGATCTTTCGTACCATGCATAGGACAGTTATGGAAAGTTTACTGTTTATTTAGAAAAATTTAAAAAATAGAAAGTTAGTTTAATTTTAACATATAATACAAAAAATATCAAAGAATTTGAGGAAAGTAAAAAAAAAGTTAAAATGCAAAAGTTTTCGTACATTTAATTACAAAATTATTTAATACTTTGTCTGTCCACATAAGGCTTGGAGAATAAATTTTATGAGTAGTTGGCTCTTTATTGACGAGAAGCTGTTGGCAATTCTGAATTCTAGAATTTTCAGAGTGAATCTTCATGGAAGACGGGTGACTGTACAAGTTATTAAGAAGCAAATGGGTCGTAAAGAGCTGTTTACAGATCTTAAAAGATGTTATTGCTGCACACGAGGCTGGAAAGAGTTCTAGGAAGATAGGAGGAGAACTTCGAATTCCATTTAGGACGGTTGCTGCAATTATAAAGAAATGGAAAGGCTTTGGAACAATCAACATTTTAATAAGGTGTGAACAACCTTGTAAGATTTCAGAGCGTACAGCTAGACGGATTAAAAGAATGTCTGCTACCAACCCACGAGTGACTGCGGGTGATATTTGACAAACATTAAGATTGTATAGGATCGATGTCCATCTCTCTACTGTACGTCGTACATTGTGAAAGAAAGGTCGGCATGGAAGAGTTGCACGAAGAAAAACTCTACTACGAAAAGCCCACAAAGAAGCTCGTTTAGAGTACTCCAACGATCAGGATCATTAAAATGATGGATTTGCAGTCTGGAAGAAAGTTCTCTGGACAAACGAAACCAAAATTGAGTTATTTGGGAACAACGAGCAACGGTATGTTTGACAAAAATCAAATACTGCATTCGACAATAAAAACATCCTTCCTACGGTCAAACATGGTGGTGGTTGTTTGCTTCTTTGGTGATGTTTTAGTGCTTCTGGTGCAGTAAAGTTTGTTGTCATCAATGGAATCATAAATTCGAAAAAATATCAAGAAATTTTAGAAGTGTTATTGCCTTCAGTTCGAGAGTTGCGAATGGGCTGCAATTGGGTGCTGCAAGAAGATAATGATCCAAAACATAAAAGTAAGAGCACCATGAAATGGCTTCAACAAAAGAATTTCAAACTTCTTGAATGGCCCAGTGAAATCCCAGATCTCAATTTAATCGAGAATTTATGATTTAACTTGTAAAAAAAAAGGTTTCCCAAGAGAAACCCTTCGAATCTGAATGAAGTGCAACAATTTTCCTTAGAAGAATGGGCTAAAATTTCTACTGAAAGATGTCGAAACCTCGTAGAAAAATACCCAAAACGAATCAGTGAAGGAAAAAGTGGACACGCAACGTATCAAATAATTTTGTAAGTAACTGTACGAAAACTTTTGCAGTCTAACTTTTTTTTTTTAATTTTTCTCAAATTTTTTGATGTTTTACATTATATGTAAAACTATGCATAACTTTGTGTATAACTCTGTGATGAATTCACATCACACACACACACACACACACACACACACACACACACACACACACACACACACACACTATATGAATCCTAACTGAACTAATTAGTATTATGCAAAAATTTCCCAAAGCTTTATCACAGAACGTTTCTGCTGAAATAATAATTCAAACCTTCTTATGAAGATAATCTCTAATCCTTTGGAATATCTTTCAGGCACGATCCGACAATATAAACCCCAATTTGAGTCTAATTCATATCTGTATAGTATCAATTATTAAGTGCTATCTGGAGTTGGTCCCTCTTCAGAACCAAAATGTTATCAGTATATATATATATATACATTTATGATAAATAAATAGTAATAAAACATTGCTTTTATATCATTTTGAAATAATTTATATCAAAGTTTGAAAAATGAAAATTTATTACAATTAAAGGACAATTATAAGGCCAGTAATAATAATGATGATGATATTAATAATAAGTAAATTGTTTTTGTAAGTATTATTATTATTATTATTGATAGTAATTTATATTATAAATGTATTATTGTGTAGATGAAGAAGTTTAGGGAAGTCTATTTGGTCGTAGACGGAGAGAGGCTGAAAAGATTTGAAAGTCTGGACATCGAAAGAAGAACAAGAAGTGACGAGAATTTTAATTAAAGTTTACCGACAGAAGGAGTAAGAATCCTTTTCAAAATCCTCTCCATCCACTGGGCATATAGTAAATTCTCTCTCTCTCTCTCTCTCTCTCTCTCTCTCTCTCTCTCTCTCTCTCTCTCTCTCGTGACTGGTTCCGATGTTGTGACAAGGAGTTTTACAACGTCGGTATACAGCGCCGGGTTGAACGTTGGCAAAAGTGCACTGCAGTTGACGGAGACTATGTGGAAAAATAACTTTATATTTGTCACGTATGTATGTGTATTCCCTGTAATTTGCGTTATAATTGGAATTATATTTAGTGAGAAATAAAATAAGAGGTATTACTTTCGTACCACCCTGTATATATATATATATATATATATATATATATATATCATACAATAACCGCACAAAGTATATAGAGAAAAATCCCCAAAATTAAAGGATAAAACAAGATCTTAAAATCTAAAATTAAACTAAAAGCATGGATAGAGTTTTTCGAAGGGAGACACCCTTCTTCGATCAGGTCCACATAAAGACTGAAAGTGAGAGACAACATCTGGCAGAATCGAAGATGTTCAAAATATTTTCAAACTTACGGTCATTTAAAAGAACTTCATTTGTGAGATTATCACTACTAAACAATCCTTTGTGTATATTAAAGTTAGACGTATTTTTTTATGAGAAAAGATTCCACCAATTTCCTAAAAAAAGATTTATTCGAGGTATATGTAATATTGTGTGTGTTATTAATTCTATGTAAATGTCGGACTGAAGTAGTGTCTCCCACCCTAAGACTAATATACTGTATATATATACTGATACATTCTTATTTTGTAATTCGTTGGTTTTTACCAATAATACATCTTGTTATGTACAGTTAGCGCGTAGAAATTTGTAGATGCCGATATTGTTATTTTGAATGTTGCAACTAGTATGACCCAACAAATTTCGTGTAGTGTGTTTCACCTTAGAAATTTGAATTTTAGAGTTTAAGATTTAGTTTTATCGTTTTATTTTGGGAATTTTTCTTATATATATATATATATATATATATATATATATACAGGGTGGGCCGTAAGTTTCCATACATAGGAAAAATAAACATTTTTTTATGGACAACCATTTTTATTTATATAATATGCTCTACATGGTTGCCATTGTTTTGAAAACACATTTCAATACGTGTTCCCCACTGTTGATGAACACGCATTAGCACAGTTGACGTTATGCTTGTAATGGCGTTGGTGATACGTTCCTTTAGATGATTTATGTCTCGTATCTTTTCCTGATACACCATGGCCTTCAAGTGCCCCCAAAGATAGAAATCAAGGGGGGTGAGATCTGGGGATCTGGGAGGCCACTCCACAGGACCACGCCGACCAATCCAAGCATCCGGAAACTGCTGATCCAAATACCGACGCACGTGAAGACCATAAGTTTAAATTTTCCTATGTATGGAAACTTACGGCCCACCCTGTATATATATATACAGGGCGTCCCAAAAAAATGTATACACACTTTAAATACTTATAAAGGCAGTGTTTATTAAAATACATTTCATTTTCAAAATGTAATAGAATCTACAGACATTATTTAATTGTTTTGTCAACGCCTGTTTTCAAACTGACGTCCGTTCTGGTCCAGGCACTGCTGATAACGCGAAGCAATGGAATCGCAAACATCACGAAACATTTCGTTTGGTATTTGTGTGCATTCTCGTTCAATGGCTGCTCTCAATTCAGCGACTGTTGCAGGTTTTATAGCGTAGACTTTGTCTTTTAAGTATCCCCATAAAGAAAAGTCTAGTGGTGTGAGGTCTGGTGAACGCGGAGGGTATTCTACGAAACCCCTTCGTCCAATCCACATCCACATCGTGCCAAGTACCACTCGCAATACTCCACTCTTCGGTCCGGATCATCTTCATTAATAGCATGGACTAATCTTGGAATGTAACTTTTCCATTGACAGCGCTTCAAAATGCGTTGGACAGACGATTCTGAAATTCCTACCTCACGACTCGCTTGCCGCACAGATTTTCTTGGACTTTGGTGATACGTTTCCAGTACTCTTTCTTGCTTTGTGGGGCTTGTCGATGTCCGTGGTCTTCCGGAACGCTTCTTGTGGACATTCTGAACAGTTCCATCGGCTTCAAACTTATCTCTAATTCGAGTGATGGTAAGTCGCGTTGGTGGATCTGTTTGAAACTCCCTCCTAAACTGTCTTTGCACTTCAACTGCGTTTTCACACTTCCAGTAGCATTTTAGAATGAATTTCCTTTGTTCAAAGCTTAGTCTGACTGCCATTATTAATTCTAATGGGTTTAACTTGGAAAGGAAGAAACATCAATTGAGCTATCAGCTGTTAAAGTGTGTATACATTTTTTTGGGACGCCCTGTGTATATATATATATATATATATATATATATATATATATATATATATATATATATATATATATATATTATTGTACACAGACTGTGCATGGAACAAGGAACTCTTCTGTGAAAATTAAATCTACTATAGTCCGAATAAGTAATGGTTAATGACAAATACTAATTAAGTTTTACTTTTTCATGATGGAAAGCCAACGTGGGCAACGGGTCACTACCAAAGCCAACGTTGGTTTTCCATCATAAAAAAGACAAACTTATTTGTCATTTATCATTACTTATTCGGACTATATTGGATTTAATTTTCCAAGAAGAGATCCTTGTTCCATGCACGATCTGTGTATAACATAAAAGTTTCTCAGGGGACCATTCTGAGTTGTAGTATATATATATATATATATATATATATATATATATATATATATATATATATATATGCTAGGTTTAATGATTGCAAACAAGGAGAGAGATGTTGTTTTTCATAACAAAGACTGGTTAAATAACAGATGTTAAAACGAATGTTGCGAATTGGCTTGTATCGTGAAGAACGTTCCCAAATGAAAGAAACCGAACATCAAAATAATAAGTACTCGAAAATTGTTCAAATGTTGAAAATGATTGAATAACTGACAGTAAAAAGATATCACCGGAAAACAAGAGAGAGATATTTTACAGCCATAATTTTAAATAAGTTAAAAAAACATGTTAAAAACGTGTAAAGAATAATGTTGTTTGAAAGTACTTTAAGACATTAATAATAATAATAATAACAACAGCAACATCATTTGAGTGTGTGTGTGTGTGTGTGTGTGTGTGTGTGTGTGTGTGTGTGTGTGTAAAGCTACGCATGATACTGGTATAAGCATACCAAATTTCCTATAATTCATTCAGAGCTTTTAATCAATAAAGTAAAAAAATTAAATATTAAATTACGACCCTAACAAAGGCGTCAGTTGAAAGTTCCGCAACACCTTATAACTTATAACTACCATTAAGGAACCACTAATGACTTTCAGATCTCAACGCAACGCCAACATCTGTAATCAAAGTTTGTAAACTTAACTTTCTCTTCTTTGAGATAAGGAAGAAGAGATAGGAATATTTGCATATTGACTGAACCAAACTTAGATTATGGAGAAAAGGTTTTTTTTTGTATGATTCATTTGTACTAAACAAAACGTGTCAAGTTAAAATTGAATTCAGAGGAGTCATTGTACTGATGGACCCGAATATGGTAATGAGTTATACTGCCGAAACGTCGTTCCTTTATTCTAATATTAATAATCACACCCTCAAATGGGCCGAAGCCAATATAGTTTATGGAAATCTCCCGATCAGGCTCCCAGTGCTAAGCGCAGCCACGTCATAACACCGCTCCCAGTTAGATCAGCGAGGATAAGCGACTTTAGGTCAGTTTAGTAATTGAATGTGTGACCGGCTTCCGCGCTCAGATGATAATCCCAAGTAAAGCTGTAGATCCTCTCCGAAGAGGGTTAAACAACCCCAAACATTATTATCACTGACTTCCAACTTTACTCATTACCCCCAATTCTGTCTTGTTAGTAAGATTTTCAGTATTATCATAATTTTAACAAAACTTGTATAACAACCAACCACAAAATAATAATAACTGACTGACAGACAGACACAGGCAGACACAGACAGACAGAATAGCCGGTTTATTGTTTAAAAAAATAAATACAGCATTTATAAAAAAAAAAACAGTATTCAGGATTTTTCACATCCAGCGTTGAATGATACAATCAATGACAGGAAAGAAGTAAACAAAATCTTTTAATATTGGATTTCAGAGCAAAGAGTATTAGAATATTTATTTGAAATAAACTACAGAGAATTGCGGACCTCCTCAATGATTGAGACTCCGATGAAGAAGATTGAATAAAGTAAATCATTCTATACGTTATAACTTTCAAAGTACATTTCAGTGACCTCACTGTTGTGACGCCATTGCGGAAGGATTACCTTCTAATTGCTCACTTTCAAGGTTAAGCTTAAATAAGTAATTCTTAAGAGATTTAAAAAAGCCGACTGCTCTTAATTGGAAATGAAGCTGATTCCAGCGTGAGATAGCCTCAAAATCTCTGCACACAATATTAAAATGACTCGTGTGTTGTTGTAAGTAGTTTATATTGAGGCTAGTGATGTACTGATTCCAAAATTCAGCCGATAACGATGCCGATTCCATGAAAAACTGCCAATACCGATACCGATTCTTTGCCTATATTTAAAAAATCAATTCCCTTCATAAATTTTACTAATTTAATGTGAAAACTTACCATTTTCATACTTTTATATTTCACATTTACTTAAGTGCTTTCCTGGGTTCACTGCACAATATACAGGGTGCTACTTTAGTATGCGGTCTACCTACGATTGGTTAGGTTTAGTCATGATATTTTCGTTAAAACTAACGAAAATATCATGACTAAACCTAACCAATCGTCAAGGGCGATTGACATCGGGATGTAAACAAGCAATTAGTAAACATAATAAGATATAGTTAAAAGGTAGACCGCCGAATCGTAGATAGACCGCATACTAAAGTAGCACCATATACAGTATCAGAATTTGTTGCACATACACCTTAGCTAAAATGATGTTTTGTCAAAGGTTTTATTACTCAGTAAAATGATAAAATAATTTTATTTTAGTTCCATAAATTGAATACTAATATTTAAAGTAATTATTTTCCCTTATGTTGAAGGTATTTTCTTTCTTCAGCAATGTCAACAACGACAAAAATTTTAATTAAAATTTCAAGGCTCTGGTGGCCAAATGAATAAAAAAATGTATATATAATTTTGATTTATAAAATTAAAATACTTAAAATAAAGTCAACATAATAAAATGGTTTAAAATATAAATTATAAAGTACTATTAATAAACAGGGTGATTCAAAAGTCAGGTTACATAGGGATATACTCTATTATGTAATGATACAGGGGAATAGTCACATCACATGTTCGATATGACCACCGTTAACGGCAATGCACTTGTGCAGCCAGCTAGGAATATCACATCAATGCGATCCTCCTTCGATAACATCTCATAACTCATTTACCTGCAAAGAAACAGAAAAACCCTATGTAACCTGACTTTTGAATCACCCTGTAGAATTATTATTAATATAGAGTAGGAGATTATGATAGTTTATAATATTTAGAGATAAGCTAGTTAGAGAAAATGTAAATTTATAGGCAACTTAATTTATTCAGCTTTGCCCTTTTTGTGAATGTAAAATATATTTATATAATTACGCTTTGAAATTAGTATAAATTATCAGTAGTAGTTTTTTGTCTGTTCAATTATCTGTAAATATAGATTTTGCTTTGTAGTGAAAATTGTAAAATTTCAAATAATCGATGAGAGAATCGGCTAAATTTGGTCGGTACCAATGCGGATGCCCCAAAAATGGTCACCACTCTTAAAAAATATGGGTAATTTTAGCAGGTTTTAATAAGGTAGGATAAATGGCCGCAGAAACACAGCTTCTGAAAAGATCAGCCTCTTGTATAGGAGGACTTGCGTAGTCTTTCACTCGTTTGTAAGTCTTTACCAGACTATCATTGGTCCGGCAACTTTTATTTTTTAACGTTTGAATAAACGTAAGTATGACGAGTAGCGGAGAGAGGGCACGATCCTGAGGTTTGTATATATACGAGGTTTGTATATATATATATATTATATATATATATATATATATATGTGTGTGTGGGTGTGTGGGTGGGTGTGTGTATATATATGTGTGTGGGTGTGTATATATATATATATATACATATATATATATATATATATATATATATATATATGATGAATAAAACCACGAAGGAAAGGACACACAAAATAGTGCTTGAGCACTATTTTGTGTTTCCTTTCCTTCGTGGTTTTATTCATCATAAATATTTTTCACGTGTTACTTTCGTGAAATAATTTTCATATATATATATATATATATATATATATATATATATATATATATATATATATATATATATATATATATATATATATAATTATATATATATATATATATATATATATATACACACACACACACGTGTACAGTATATATATATATATATATATATATACTGTACACGTGTGTGTGTGTGTGTGTATTATATATATATATATATATATATATATATATAATTATGCGGGTTGCTTCTACAGAGCTTCAATTTAATATTTAGGAGAAATCCAATGACAAGGAGAAATGTAAATGCCATGAAAAGTCTTCTTTATTGCGCAACGTTTCGAGCAATACGCTCATCTTCAGGCTGTTTAATAACAATGTGAAATTAAAATCAATATTGAATGAAAAACAAACAGAAATTTCTATAACCTATTCGTAAAGACAAATTTTAAAAGACTGAGAAAAGAGGGTTAAGTTCTAAGTTATACAGATTTACATATAAAAATTAAGAAGTTATTTTTAAATACATGTAGTAAATGTGAAATTAATACACTGGAAAAATTACCAATAGTACACTGGAACAATGGAGCTATCTACCTTACACAGCAGTATCCGAGGCCGACTAATTTGAGCAGAGGAAACGGGAACGAAGGATGGCGAGGGAGATAGGGGAAGGAGGGATTATAAGGAATTGGGGAAGGAGGAGGGATCATAGCAAATTGAGAGGGACGGACGATGAGTCAACATTCAGACTAGGAGACAATGCTTTAATGAAAAGGGATTCTAAAATTCTTAGTGAGTTGGGACAAGTATTACAACCAAGAATTTTAAAATTGTCTAAAGTGACATCAATTTTACATTTGATGCTATGTTCACGAATACTCGAGGCTTCCTTAGTTTTTAAAATTTTACCTGTTCGGCCACTTATTCCCATATGCGAATAAAATCTAGCCCTGAGAGAGCGAACAGTGCTGCCGATGTAATTCCCAAGGAGACACCTGGGGCAGGTAAATCATACTGATTTCCGCATCATATTTATTAATAAAACGTCTTTAGGTAGCTTTTTCTCAGCGAAGGATCGAACCCCTGACTCGTTGCGTAGCGGTGTTGTATATTTATTTACCTGCCCCAGGTGTCTCCTTGGGAATTACATCGGCAGCACTGTTCGCTCTCTCAGGGCTAGATTTTATTCGCATATGGGAATAAGTGGCCGAACAGGTAAAATTTTAAAAACTAAGGAAGCCTCGAGTATTCGTGAACATAGCATCAAATGTAAAATTGATGTCACTTTAGACAATTTTAAAATTCTTGGTTGTAATACTTGTCCCAACTCACTAAGAATTTTAGAATCCCTTTTCATTAAAGCATTGTCCCCTAGTCTGAATGTTGACTCATCGTCCGTCCCTCTCAATTTGCTATGATCCCTCCTCCTTCCCCAATTCCTTATAATCCCTCCTTCCCCTATCTCCCTCGCCATCCTTCGTTCCCGTTTCCTCTGCTCAAATTAGTCGGCCTCGGATACTGCTGTGTAAGGTAGATAGCTCCATTGTTCCAGTGTACTATTGGTAATTTTTCCAGTGTATTAATTTCACATTTACTACATGTATTTAAAAATAACTTCTTAATTTTTATATGTAAATCTGTATAACTTAGAACTTAACCCTCTTTTCTCAGTCTTTTAAAATTTGTCTTTACGAATAGGTTATAGAAATTTCTGTTTGTTTTTCATTCAATATTGATTTTAATTTCACATTGTTATTAAACAGCCTGAAGATGAGCGTATTGCTCGAAACGTTGCGCAATAAAGAAGACTTTTCATGGCATTTACATTTCTCCTTGTCATTGGATTTCTCCTAAATATTATATATATATATATATATATATGGATCTTGAAATTATAAGTAATATACAAAAAAAGAAAAAACAATGAAAAATAGGAAAGATTTTGGTAGGCAATGAGAGGAAAAATTAAGCTGATTTGTCTAAGATCATTAATGATAAAAAATAGCCCCTCTTCCAGTTAATGGGACTTATCTAAAGTTTTCTATAGTTTCTCATTGCAATCATTCTCTTCCCTCAGAGATGCTGCCATGAACTTTACTGTATATGGGTTGTATTAAGAAAGATAATATATGCTACATGTTATGGCAACATTACCGGTTTGTAGTTTTACCATACAGACTCCGGTTTAAACCGGATTAAGATTTGGATTATACATTCTGTGTCCCATTTCAAATGTAGAAGTCAATACACATTCATTAGTAGTATGGTTGCACGATTCAGTTCAAACATTCATTATGAGTTGGGTTATTCGTTTTGGTTAAAACATTCATTATGAGTTGGGCTATACGATTCAGTTGAAACATTCATTATGAGTTGGGCTATACGTTTTGGTTAAAACATTCATTATGAGTTGGGCTATACGATTCAGTTGAAACATTCATTATGAGTTGGGCTATACGTTTCGGGTAAAATATTCATTATGAGTTGGGTTATACGATTCATTTAATACATTCAGTCATTCGTTTCAGCTGAAACTTAAAACCCAACTCATAATAAATTTGCATTGAATTACACATTTAAAATACTGGTAAAATTGGACATAAAACATAATCAAACACACGACTAAAGAGTGCATATACGAGCCTCTAACAAAAATTTAATCGTAATGCATATATGTAGTTATGTAATTATATAATAAATTATACAGGGTGTCCCATAAGTCCGGCATCATAGGAAAATAATAAAAAAAGGCAAAACAAAATCTTTTATTTACAGAACGTGCTCAATATGTCCACCATTGTTTTCAATACACAAATTCAGACGTGATACCCAGTCAGCAAGCACACGGTGAATGATGTCAGGAGTAATGGTGTTACATGCCCCAATAATGCGCTGCCGCAAATGTTCAACACTCCTAATTTTCTCTGCGTATACCAGCGCTTTCAAGTGGCCCCAGAGATAAAAATCTAGTGGCGTGAGATCCCGGCTTCTAGCTGGCCATTCCACAGGCCCTCGACGTCCTATCCAATGACCAGGGAATTGTTGGTACAGGTATTCCCTTACTTGGGTGCTGTAATGTGCATGAGCGCCGTCTTGCTGGAACCATGTTGGGAAATTTCCTTCTTCGTTCAAGACACTGGGAAATGCTTCTTCCTTGAGCATACGTAGGTAGGTGCCTCCAGTGACATGTTCATCGAAAAAGAGGGGGCCTATGATGCGATCCTTCCAAATGCCACACCATACCATCACCCGAGATGCACCTTGTTCCTTTGAAGAGGTATACCAGTGAGGGTTGTTTTGAGACCAGTAGCGGGTGTTCTGTCGATTTACCTCACCATTTCCATAAAAACAGCCTCGTCACTGAACAGAATGGTGGACGGGAAATTGGCATCCCGAGCATATGAATTATGGTTCGTAGAAATAGAAAAATATGAATTTCTCCTATGATGCCGGACTTATGGGACACCCTGTATAATTTGTTACTAAGCTGTATAAAACTGATTAACTGTACTGTATTACTGATTAACATTCTCTCTCTCTCTCTCTCTCTCTCTCTCTCTCTCTCTCTCTCTCTCTCTCTCTCTCTCTCTCTCTTCCCGATTTTAAACATTTATTATGAAAAAACTAACAAAAAGCTACAGCGAAAAGCAAGATATACAAATAAAGGAGGACTCAAAAAGTTTTATTTACAAGCTATTGAAGTTTAATATGAGCTCCTTTTGTGGCTCCTTTTGAAGTTACATCATTCTTGAATGAGCAATTGCCTGATCGTTGGATCCTGCGCGGGGTGGGTGGGGCATTCCTTGGCCGGCTCGTTCGCCCGATCTAACCCCCCTTTACTTCTTCCTTTGGGGCTATGTCAAAAATGACGTTTTTGTTCCACTAATGGCAACAACTTTGGAACATTTGAAGGAAAGGATACGTGAGGCTGTTAGAAAAGTTCAGAATGATACGCTACAAAATGAATGGAGGGAAACAGAATACCGCTTTGATGTCTGCAGAGCCACGAAAGGAGCTCATATTGAACTTCAATAGCTTGTAAATAAAACTTTTTGAGTTCTTCTTTATTTGCATATCTTGCTTTTCGTTGTAGCTTTGTTAGTTTTTTCATAATAAATGTTTAAAATTGGGAAGATCATTTGTAATCCTTGGTTAACCTTGGTTTTGCTTCTGCCCTGTATATATATATATATTTGTGGGAAGGAGAGGCCAAGAGCGAACGCCCACAAAAACGTCCCCACATAGAAAGAGAAGAAAAGAACCAAAATACAAATATTATTCTTTCTAAACATATATTTTTTAAAACTTTGAAAAGAATGTGTAGTATGTAAGTAAAATGCACGTATGTTGAGTGAAGCATAGAGGGAGAAGCGTGTGTTTGAGAGCGTGCTGGACTGCTTACAGGGTGGATGAAACAATGAAAAAGATCAGATAAGGAGGACAATGAGAGGAGAAACGGGAGTTCCAGCATTCCCTGTCTCCTGCCTAACGTTCCCCTAGGAGTACTTCTCTGGTCGATTGGTGCCAACAATATCCCTCTCTTTATATATATATATATATATATATAATATATATACGTATGTATATATATATATATATATATATATATATATAAAGAGAGACGAATCTTACATCCGTTTTCTTTTTACAGATGATCTCGTACACGCTTAGAGTTTCTGTGCTGGTGTGTTTCGTCTACCGCATTCGCCGCTAGGAGCGCTGTAGTAGCTGTTCAGTTAAGATGGCGTCTGTGACAGAGAAGGCACAATGTGTTGTGTGGCTTGCAGAAACAAAATCTCCTGTCAGTGTTCAGCGAAGGTTCAGAACAAAGTATGGAAAGTATCCACCTGATGTGAAGTTAATTAAGTCGTGGATGAAAAATTTCTTGGAAACTGGAAACGTGGAAAAGGGAAAGAGCAGTGGTAGACCATCAGTTTTCGATGGGACTGTGGAAAACTTCAAACTGCTTTCACACGGTCACCAAGGAAATCGGTGAGACAAGCTTCATACCAACTAAAGATACCGAAGTCTACGGTGCACAAGGTGTTACACAAACGTTTGAAGTTACACGCCTACAAGGTAAATGTTGGAAAATATGTGGCGTGAGTGTGAATACCGTTTAGACATTTTACGTGCCACTAGGGGTACACATGTGGAAGCTTATTAAGTTCATTAACTATGTCTCAAAACTTTGTAGCTTTATCTACTTATGATTAAAACTGTGTTTGAATACGAGTGTTTATTTAAAAGTTATAGCATGCTTTAATCAGGGTGATCATTTATGGACACCCTATATATACTGTATATGCGTGTATATCATCTTTAGGTTGTGAGTATGGTTCAGTAGCTTCAGGTCAGAAAAATATTTTATAAGGCAACCTACAAATATGCATACTGGATTCATATTTGTTAGGCTTTCTTTCTTATTGTTGAAAGAACTGTTCCTCTCTCTCTCTCTCTCTCTCTCTCTCTCTCTCTCTCTCTCTCTCTCTCTCTCTCTCTCTCTCTCTCTCTCTCTCTCTCTCTCTCTCTACTGTCACCGGGTCTCGATCCCGGAGCTGATGGATTAGTAGCTTTGTTTATATTTTATAAATAAAGATTTGAAAATTAACCGAGATGAAAAATGGTCCAATTAGTTTCGTAATTGAAATATTGATCCAATAATCATACATCACTAAACAAGCGATACCTCGACAATTACAGTGTTGTCTAACTAACCGTAAAAGGGCGCGTGTCACCTGCAATGAATAAAACAAGTGAGAAAAATCAGTATTATTACAGTTCAGAACATCTCCGAATTAAATGCAAACATTTGTAGTAAGGATGCTTTTGCTTTGATGGGATTGCTTAACCACCTTCATAACATCTAAGGTAATATGACGGAAGGGACCTACAGCTTTAAGTGGAGATCCGAACCACGGGTCGTTACATAATCTGGATGCGGAGGAGGGTTTCCCCATCCAACTACAACCCAGACCCAGTGTCGTTTAGTTTTGCTGATCGACGGGAAGCGTTCCCCATCCAACACAACCCAGACCCAGTGTCGTTTAACTTTGCTGATCGACGGGAAGCGGTGTTACAACAAAGACCACGAGGTAGCTCGCATGGACGTAAGAATTAAGGCTTTTGGACGTTGGAAAGAAGGCTTTGGACCGGATTTTTAGTACAGCTGTTCTAAATCCTATTATACACCCTGGATTCTAATTTAATTCATTTTTGTAGTATTTCAGATGTATAATTCAGTGCACATTCACTTGGACTTGGGTTTACGTTTCATTTGAAACGTACGACAAAACTACTATTGAAACATCATGGTTCATGCGTTTCAGCTGAAACGTATGACAAAACTACTATTGAAACATGATGGTTCATGCGTTTCAGCTGAAACTTATGACAAAACTACTATTGAAACATCATGGTTCATGCGTTTCAGCTGAAGCGTATGACAAAACTACTATTGGAACATGATGGTTCATGCGTTTCAGCTGAAACGTATAACCAAATTCACAATGAATGTGCAGCGAATTGTACGTTTGAAACTGGAACGCAAAATGTACAGAAATAATCAACTTAAATTGTGAAGTTATAACAAACTCTGCAACGCATACTTTTAAGATGACCATCCTGTATAATCCAATATTCTAATATAAGGCTTAGGGTGATAGTGACAAATGTTGATAAAAATAATCATGCTGTATTGGTATTAATAATATACGTTCACTGTCGCGTAAAATGTATATATAAATTATAAATAATAAGTTTTCTTTATTTATTTATTTACATCTGCAACTGAACCAAGGCTCCACGGTCGCATTTCTGTGAAAGATTGAAGTTATATACAAATACTGACATTAAAATTGGAACTTGTCATCGGAAAGCAAAATATTTATTTTTAACTGTCAGGATAAACTGTGTACTTACTTACATGCTAAAAATGTATTTTGTTTTTAATAAAACATACTTCTATAAGTCAATATATATATATATATATATCGTAAAGAACGACGCTTGTATAGGAGATATTCCGCGCAAGACGAGAAAGAGAAAACAACAAATGAAAAAATGAAGTACCACCTGGGAATCGAACCCGGGATCTTCCGATTGCCGGTCAGACGCGATAACCACTACACCATGGACTCCACTCTTCCAAATGCCGTAATTCCTCTACATACTCGCAGAAACCAATGCCCCAAGGGGGCACCTCCCGCTTGCCGTATCATTATATACATTCAACTGCAAAGAACACGCAGTATAAATAACGTAAAGAACGACGCTTGTATAGGAGATATTCCGCGCAAGACGAGAAAGAGAAAACAACAAATGAAAAAATGAAGTACCACCTGGGAATCGAACCCGGGATCTTCCGATTGCCGGTCAGACGCGATAACCACTACACCATGGACTCCACTCTTCCAAATGCCGTAATTCCTCTACATACTCGCAGAAACCAATGCCCCAAGGGGGCACCTCCCGCTTGCCGTATCATTATATACATTCAACTGCAAAGAACACGCAGTATAAATAACGTAAAGAACGACGCTTGTATAGGAGATATTCCGCGCAAGACGAGAAAGAGAAAACAACAAATGAAAAAATGAAGTACCACCTGGGAATCGAACCCGGGATCTTCCGATTGCCGGTCAGACGCGATAACCACTACACCATGGACTCCACTCTTCCAAATGCCGTAATTCCTCTACATACTCGCAGAAACCAATGCCCCTTGGGGCATTGGTTTCTGCGAGTATGTAGAGGAATTACGGCATTTGGAAGAGTGGAGTCCATGGTGTAGTGGTTATCGCGTCTGACCGGCAATCGGAAGATCCCGGGTTCGATTCCCAGGTGGTACTTCATTTTTTCATTTGTTGTTTTCTCTTTCTCGTCTTGCGCGGAATATCTCCTATACAAGCGTCGTTCTTTACGTTATTTATACTGCGTGTTCTTTGCAGTTGAATGTATATAATGATACGGCAAGCGGGAGGTGCCCCCTTGGGGCATTGGTTTCTGCGAGTATGTAGAGGAATTACGGCATTTGGAAGAGTGGAGTCCATGGTGTAGTGGTTATCGCGTCTGACCGGCAATCGGAAGATCCCGGGTTCGATTCCCAGGTGGTACTTCATTTTTTCATTTGTTGTTTTCTCTTTCTCGTCTTGCGCGGAATATCTCCTATACAAGCGTCGTTCTTTACGTTATTTATACTGCGTGTTCTTTGCAGTTGAATGTATATAATGATACGGCAAGCGGGAGGTGCCCCCTTGGGGCATTGGTTTCTGCGAGTATGTAGAGGAATTACGGCATTTGGAAGAGTGGAGTCCATGGTGTAGTGGTTATCGCGTCTGACCGGCAATCGGAAGATCCCGGGTTCGATTCCCAGGTGGTACTTCATTTTTTCATTTGTTGTTTTCTCTTTCTCGTCTTGCGCGGAATATCTCCTATACAAGCGTCGTTCTTTACGTTATTTATACTGCGTGTTCTTTGCAGTTGAATGTATATATATATATATACAGGGTGGGCCGTAAGTTTCCATACATAGGAAAATAAACATTTTTTTTATGGACAACCATTTTTATTTATATAATATGCTCTACATGGTTGCCATTGTTTTGAAAACACATTTCAATACGTGTTCCCCACTGTTGATGAACACGCATTAGCACAGTTGACGTTATGCTTGTAATGGCGTTGGTGATACGTTCCTTTAGATGATTTATGTCTCGTATCTTTTCCTGATACACCATGGCCTTCAAGTGCCCCCAAAGATAGAAATCAAGGGGGGTGAGATCTGGGGATCTGGGAGGCCACTCCACAGGACCACGCCGACCAATCCAAGCATCCGGAAACTGCTGCTGATCCAAATACCGACGCACGTGAAGACCATAATGAGGTGGAGCTCCATCTTGCTGGAAGTAAACTGGGAAGTTACCTTCCTCGTTTAGCAGGGATGGGAAAATCTCTTCTTGCAACATGTTAAGATACCTTTCGGCATTAAGATTTCCACTGACAAAAATTGGTCCAATAATTCTGTCACCCCATATCCCGGCCCACACCATCACTTTACCGGCACCTTGCATCTTCGTCGGACTCAGCCAGTTAGGGTTAGCATTACTCCAATAACGTATGTTTTGCCGATTAACCTCTCCATTGACGTAAAAATTTGCTTCATCAGTAAACAAAATCTTACGTCAAACGCATATTCTTAGGGTATCTGAAACATAAAAACAAACGTTTAATTTTTCCTATGTATGGAAACTTACGGCCCACCCTGTATATATATATATATATAATATATATATATATATATATATAATATATATACAGGGTGTAACAAAAGTTCGTTCTCATAGGAAAATAAGATATAACAGAATTGAACGAGAAAATAGTTTTAACTATACATTACAAACAATACAATCAACTTAGCAATTAATCCAGTACATGCTCGTCGCTCTAGTAACGATAATTGTGGCAATTCCACTGTTTCATTTAAATGAAAACAAGCCTCGTCGCTAAGTAAAATATCGGAAAGATTTACCTATGAGAACGGATTTTTTTACACCCTGTATATATATAGTGAAGTGGTTGGCGTCGCTGACTACGAATCCATCGGCCCCCTGGATCGAGACCCGGTGACGGCAGGGACGCGCAGCAAAACCTTCATCCTTCCACACAATAAAAAAATTTGGTTGGTAGATAAATGGGTACCCTGGGTAGCCTAGTGGTTAAGACGCTGGGCTACTGATGAGGCGTGGTTCGGATTTCATGGTCTAAGGTGGAGTGACGAACTTCACCTTCGTCAGAATGAACAGTTCGGGCGGAAGCAATACCAACGTTAACCAAGGTGTGTATATATATATATATATATATATGGTGTCCCGTAAGTATGGAACCATAGGGCAAAATAAGTAAGTCATGTTTTTCAGTTTATGCAAGTGCCCAGGTAATTCTGCTCGTAGGAAATTGGAGTCAGAGGGAGGTCGCTGAGGAATTTAACAGATTGCATCCGGACCGCGTGCCGATAACCCACATCTGTGTCGGCAAACTTGTAGCAAAGTTCAGGGAAACGGGAACCATAAGAGATAAACCACGCAGTGGACCTCCGAGGACATCCACCGACGATGACACAGCCGCTACTGTCCTCGCTCATTTCACAAACAGTCCCCAAAAGTCTCTTCGGCGTTTTTATTGCCGTTTTTATCATTTTGCCCTATGGTTCCAGACTTACGGGACACCGTGTGTGTGTGTATGTATATATATATATATATATATATATATATATATATATATATATATATATATATATATATATATATCATGATGCATCTATCCATCTTTCTTGTGAAAAATATTCATACACTGCAAGGAGTAAAGTTCCATGTGACATGAAAATTTTAAAATTTCTCCCAAGAGAAAATGATCCATGAATGTTCGTTCTTGTTTTAAAGTTCACTTTCTTCAAGATAAAAATTTTAAAGGATTAAAGGAGAGGTAACGTATCGCTGAAGAAGATCAAATACAAAAGTAGTTCATGTATATAGGTCGTATGCTTTACATTTAAAACACTTCAATATAAAGAACGCTATTTTAAGGTGGAATTGTTTGTATTGTAAAGTTTAAGACAGAAGTCCTCAGAAATGCTTAAAGAAGAGATAGGAAAGTGTTTGGTCCTATTTTATGACTAATTCTGTGAAGTAGTAGTAGTATCATTTCCATCGATATAGGGTGTCCCAGGAGGAAATGTCAAGAATGCACCATTTGACTCTTTGGGTATTTCTAAGTAGAAAGTATTATATCGACATGTGCCTGATTCCCAACCGTTACCGAGATACAGGCCTCTACATTTGGGTAACTATAACATAATAAAAAGCCGATCTTAGATAATATTCAGTGACATTTAATGATACATTGGCAACTGTGCAGATCCTCACATTATTTATTTACATTATTTTTTTGTCTGGGGGTTCTTGAAGAGTAACGTTTATCAGCGGGGTAAGCCCGAAACTAGGGAGCAGTTGGTTGCACGTATACAGGATGCGTTCATAAACCTCAGAAATGAACTTCCGCGTTTTCCTTGGCAAGACTCGATGGATCGGAGGCTCGCCGCGTGCATTGAAGAAGGAGGGTGTCACTTTGAAACCATTCTGCAATAAATGCAATAGTGTACTGTATGTTTGTACTTTTTGTAAACCACAAGTGTCATTTAATAGTATCTAAGATCGCCTTTTTATTATGTTTTAATTACCCAAATGTAGAGGCCTGTATCTCGGTAACGGTTGGGAATCAGACCCATATCGATATAATACTTTCTACTTAGAAATACCCAAAGAGTGAAATGGTGCATTCTTGACATTTCCTCCTGGGACACCCTTATGTATAGTGGAGCTCATAAGTATTCGTACAGAGAAATATTTCAGTTATATTTGTCCTTATTTTTTTTGTACCATGCATACGATAGTTATAGAAAGTTTACCATTACGTTTGAAAAATTTTAACAAATAAAAAAGTTAGTTTAACTCCAGCATATAATGTAAAACATCAAAGAATTTGAGACAAATGAAAAAAGTTAAAATGCAAAATTTTTCTTCATTTATTTACAAAATTATTTGATACTTTGTGTGTCCACCTTAGGTTTGAAGAATTTAAAATTTTTATCAGTAGTTGGTTGTTCATTGGTTTGAGACATTTGGCAATTATGAATTTTCTAGAATTTTCAGAGGGAATCTTCATGGAAGACGGATGACTGTACAAGCCATTAGTAAGCAATGGGTCGTGATGGTATAAAGCTGTCTACAGATCTTGAGAGATGTGATATTGCTGCACACGAGGCTGGAAAGAATTATATGAAGATAGAAGAACTTCGAATTCTATTTACGACGGTAACTGCAATTATAAAGAAATGGAAAGGCTTTGGGACAATCAAAATCCACCAAGGTGTGGATGAACCGGCCAGATTTCAGAACGTACAGCTTGACAGATTGAAAGAATGGCTGCTACGAATGTCCGAGTGACTGCAGGTGATATTTTCTAAGCATTAAGACTGTCTAAGATCGATATCCATCCCTCTACTGTACGTCGTACATCGAGAAAGAATGGTTTGTATGGAAGAATTGCACGGAGAAAACCTCTACTACAAAAAGCGCATAAAGGAGCTCATTTAGAATACGCCAAGGATCATCAAAATGATGGATTTACGTTCTGGAAGAAAGTTCTCTGGAAAGACGAGATCAGAATTGAATTATTCGAGAACAACGACGAACGGTATGTTTGGCGAAAAGCAAATACTACATTCGAGAAAAAAAACACCCTTCTTACGGTTAAACATGGTGATGGTAGGTCGCTTCTTTGGCGATGTTGGTAGGTTGCTTCTTTGGCGATGTTTCAGTGTTTCTGGTCCAGGAAAGTTCGTTTTCATCAATGAAGTCTTGAATTCGATAAAATATCAGGAAATTTTAGGAGAAAATGTATTGCCTTCATTTCGGGAGTTGCGAATGGGTCGCAACTGGTTTTTGCAACAAGATAATGACCCAAAACATAAAAGTAAGATCACCATGAAATGGCTTTAACAAGGGAATTAAAATCATCTCGAGTAGCCCAGTCAAAGCCCAGACCTCAATTTAATCGAGAATTTATAGTTTGATTTGAAAAAAGCTGTCCACAAGAGGAACCCTTCTTTTTTAGAAGAATGGACTAAAATCTCTACTGAGAGATGTCGAAGCCTCGTAGAAAAATACCCAAGACGAATCACTGAAGTCATTCAAGCCAAAGGTAGACACAAAATATTAAATAATTTTTTAAGTAAATGTACGAAAACGTTTCAATTTTAACTCCTTTTTTTTTATTTTCTTCAAATTCTTTTAGGTTTTACATTTTTTATGTTGGAGTGAAACTACCTTTTCTTTGGAAAAATTTAACAAATAAAAAAATTAAACTTTTCCTAACTATCCTTTGCATGGTACAAAAGATAAAGACAAACATAACTGAAGTATTTCTCTGTACGAATACTTATGAGCGCCATTTTGTGTATACAGGGTGTTCCATAAGTCCGGCATCATAGGAGAAATTCATATTTTTCTATTTCTACAAACCATAATTCAGATTTTTCTCTTTCTACAGGCCATAATGTCTGTGAGCAAGGAAGAACGAATCCAGATAATTCTACTCATAGGAAATCGGAGTCAAAGAGAGGCCGTTGCTGAATTTAACAGACTGCATCCAGACACACAACTCTGTGTTATTGAGTAGAATTATCTGGATTCGTTCTTCCTTGCTCACAGACATTATGGCCTGTAGAAATAGAAAAATATGAATTTCTCCTATGATGCCGGACTTATGGGACACCCTGTATATATACATACAGCTTATAGACTTTCGTTCAGTGTACCACCAAAGCTGTGCGTGACTGTGGTATATTGTGGTTATTTAAGCTTTTGTTTTTTAAATATTAGATGTGTGTGGAAGCAAAATAGTAATCTGCCTTGAATGGTTGGCAATTGAGGTCACCATAATGAGATTCAAGATGTTATAAAAGAATGACTACGGGGTAAAAATTAGAATAATTGAGCTTTTAAGAGTTTTTGCGCAACAACAGCATCTTTGGACCCAGAATTGTATGAAAGTTTAAAGTAGACAGTACAAACATCTTCTATCTTTATGATGGGTAAAATAATCCACAGAAATAAGTGAATGTGATTGATCTAAATGATAACAACCGACCGTATATAGTTATGATTTTGACTGGTTATATTAAGTAGAAGGATAGCCACATAAACAAATATGCCAAATATGAAGAATAACCAGGAGTGTCAGAAACTGGCACAGTGGTCAGGGCAGACGAATGCGGATCACCGCGCTAACTCCAACATTAACCAACACCATCGGGAGTCCAACCCTTGACTTCAGTGTCTTCACTCAGCTTATAGGTTAACAGTAGTACTCTTTGAGATGCGGGCACCGGCTAATAAACACATAAGGAAACAAACTATCCATTTATAATAAAATGAGAAATAAACATTACTATCTTTGTCTTATTCGTACTGTTAGCTCAATTGTGGTTTCTGTAGTGACTTATCATGGCAACCCTAGGAAATGTTTAATTAACTCTG
This sequence comes from Bathynomus jamesi, assembly GCA_023014485.1. NCBI lineage: Eukaryota > Metazoa > Arthropoda > Malacostraca > Isopoda > Cirolanidae > Bathynomus > Bathynomus jamesi. The sequence goes on from JAJOZX010006746.1 coordinate 90,243, forward strand.
CCATCTTTTAGCGGACAAGGGGAAATCACTGCTGCATGGGTATAAAAAGTTTAGTAAATTTTATCAAGTAATAGGTGTTTTAGGGGTATTTTTTTAATGTGTTGTATTTAACACACTCGACATGAAACAAAAACTTTGATAATGTCTGCAAATTAATATGAATTTTTAGTTCGGTTAATGTTAATCATTCCTTATTACTTATGAAGTATTCTGTCCAATATCAGATTTAGACCTGTGGAGGCCCTGAAGCAACTCAGACAGTTGGAGTCCCCTATCTCTGTTCAAACTTAGAATATCTTGGAAAAAAAATAGTTTTAGACGCAGATTTAATTATGGATGTTTACTTTATAATAGAAAAATAAATAATCTTAAATGTAAACTTTACGTGCTTTGATAATTGCGAATTCATTTATTATGTCTGAGAAATCAAAGCCACAAAATACATTACTTTCAGTACACATTAAAGAAAGACAATTCAGTCTTTTTTGGGGCGTTATTGTTGTGCGCAAATCGTTCTTCATATACTTCAACTTTGGAAAAGACCTTTTACCTGAACAATTGGATGGTTCGGTGGCAACTTAGCGACAGCCAACTAGGCGACGCCAAGGTGGCTGTCGACCAGTTGCCACCGAGCAGTCGAGTGTACTGGTAGGGTTTAGTTTAAACTCGATTGAAATTTACTTTCTGAACCCTAACCATGGCTGAATTCGTAACCTTACAAAGAAGCAAAGATAAACTTGTTCACGCAGGATTTATTTACACAAGGGACTCTATCTAAAGGGTGTGGGGTACAATTTTGTTCCATCTGCATAACAATTATATAATCTGCCCCAATTATATAAATCACGTTTTATAATTCTTTTATCTTAATGATTTATCATATTTTATTTTATGTGTAATAAAGTCTTTTCAAACTTGGACCTTTAATTTCTATCTAATGAATGAATATACATAATGTATAAATAAATAAAATATATATATATATATATATATATATATATATATATATATATATATATATATATATATTGGTTGTCGCCTAGTTTGTTGTCGCCCAGTTGTCCTGTCGGCTAGTTGATCGTCGCCCATTTGTCCCGTCGCGTCGCCCAGTTGCCCCTGAACCCAATTGGATATCATGAGTGACATATACATCCGAAGAAGAATGTCCCCATTTGGAAAGGTTGTTTTGAATAAGGAGATACATAGGCAGTACTGCTGACCGTAGTCAGTTGCGTGGTGTTGATAGAATAACTAAGGAATTGGTATACTGTATATGTAGGGTGGGCAAAAAAAGGGAGACCTCGAACTTTGGCTGTAAAATCTAAAGTTATGGTCAGATTTCAATATTTTTTTTCATACCCCACAACTAAGTAAATTTCCTATACGGTGAGCGGATTTCAAAGAAAATTAATGAAAATTACGGATTTATTGAACATTTCTTTATGCCACTGGAAATTCTCCATTTACACTATTAGGCTACTGCATTATCGTGTCGGCAAAAAAAAGGGAGAACTTTTAAATCCTTCATATCTAGGCAAATACGGTACATAGAACCATGAAATTTTAGTATGTTAGTACTAGGTAATTTTGTGGTTTGTATACCATCTTTTAGCATTTTAGCTTAGAAATTGGATTTATGGCGAATATTCCAGAAAAATCTGGCGATAATTAAGGCTATTTTAATTAACGTAAGCCAACTGCAGGAGGTTTGGACAAGCTTCTCAAGAAAATCAATAAAACAGGTGCTAAAAGATGGCATACAAACCATAAAATTACCTAGTACTAACATACTAACATTTCATGGTTCTATGTACCGTATTTGCCGAGATATGAAGGATTTAAAAAGTCTCCCTTTTTTTTGCCGACCCGATAATGCAGTGATAGTGTAAATGGAGAATTTCCAGTGGCATAAAGAAATGTTCACTAAATCCATAATTTTCATTAGTTTTCTTTGAAATCCGCTCAACATATAGGAAATTTTCTTCGTTGTTGGATGTGAAAAAAATATTGAAATCTGACTATAACTTTAGATTTTACAGCCAAAGTTCGAGGTCTCCCCTTTTTTTTTTTTGCTCACCCGATAATTATTTATAAATTGAAAATAAGTCTGCTTGCGCACAGCGATCCTGAGAAAGCTGGACTGACTCTTGAGTCTTGCCTTTTGCTTCACCGGTAACAAAGATAAATCGTCATACGTCTGGCATCCAAATGATGTTCAATATTTGAAATAAATGACGAGACTCTATCTGTAAAAATTTCTCTTAGTGGGAGAAAATTCTGGAATGAATAGTTTCTGCAGAAATTTATGGTTTAAATGTATGAATATAAATGAATTTGAACTTGCTTTATATTATTTATGATATATTTGAATATCTATTGTAGGAAAAAATCCTTCACTGTAGTCTGAACGGTAATTCTTAGAAGCAAAATAGAGAATTAAAATTAACAAGTATGTAAAACAAAGAACAAAAACAAAAAAATTATTGTTACCAATGTCTTCCAAACATGAACTGTTTTAGATAATCAAATCATAGTAGTGAATGTAGCCAGGCTGAACCAGGCAAATTAGTTTTGCCTGATTGTTTGCATTTAATAATATTAAGCGTTTTATAATAAAATAGAATATAGAATTTGTGGTAACTCCTAAAATGTGGAAGCCCTGAGGCAGTTGCCTCATTTGCCTCAGAATAAATCCGGTTATGATTTTATCACTCCTGTAAACACATTCATTTCCAATTCAGCCCAGTTATTCCCGGTTTAGACCTCAATGACGTGTAAATGTTTGAGCTTGATGGAACTTATTGCCTTCTGCAGAATATTTGAGAATCGTAAGAATCAAACCAGAAACGCGGAAGCTCTATCTTCCTTTAATCAATAGCGTAACTCAAATGCAGGAGTTGCTCTGTCTTCTTGATTTAAGAGAGTTCTAGATCTTCGGGAATTACCTTCAGACAGTTTCAGTGTTAGACTGTTATCAGTTAATTTACTCCCACAACGGTATTAGGAAGATTAAAGTATATAAAACCATGAATAAAGGTATAGAAAAGGAAAATGTTCTAAATAAAATGGCAGTAAGATTTTGTGAATTTATTATGCAAGCTTTTCTGAAATAATAAATTTGACGCCAATGAACCCATAATTCTGAGGTCACGTGTTCGCGCAATTTATTCTGCGTTGTTTGTATATTTCGAACTTTCTGTATTATAAGCTTTGGGTCTGCGTGTCTCACATATTCATATATTCTAGAAACGTTGCTCGTGGCATACATCTGTGCCGCCAAACATCATGCAGTAAACTTTGTAGCGCCCTAAATGACTTATAACAATTTTCGTTTTGTCAGAACTTTTCTTGTTTTCAGAAACTGACGAAAGAATTAAAATAAAATGTTATTAATTGTCTTTAGATAACAATGTTTATACAAAATAAAAATTTATAATTAACGTATTAATCCCGGAGAAGAGGCTGCTATGTTGCTTCATCATTAAGCGAAAGAATTCATAATAATGGGGGAACCCAAATATACTTAAGATTCCTGATATCGCTTCAAAATTCTCTCCATACTTTTCGCATATCTTCAATAACAATTGAATTCTTTCAAATGAGAATTATGCTTCGAGAGACTGAAGCGAATTGAGTATATGAGCGAATGCACGTGAGGTTTTGGAGAAATCAGAAATTCTGGTGATGGAATGCTTGGTGAGACGAAAGGAGAAAGTCCCGTTAAAGTTGGAGTGATGCCATTGGTGACTGCGTGAATAAACTTTAAACTTTTATATACAAAACGTAGAAAAACTTGGTGTGTAACGGAAGCTATTTGTGGAAGACGAGTGAATGGGGGGGGCCTTTGCCTCGCTTCACGAATCCTGTTGTAGAAAATATATTATTCTATGCATTGTTTTTTGTAAAGTAGCGATGGATCTGTGAGACTGAGAAAAATACAGTATTCCCGCTGATATGTCGGTTCTCAACGGCTTTCATCTATGTGCGTCAACTGTGTACAAATGGTTGCAGATGGACTCCGACTCCGCGGAACTCCAGTCTCGAGTCTGGAGATATAATTAAGATCAATTTATGATTAACAAAAAATGAGAATTTTGTAAATAAAATCGCTTTTTGGTTCTTGCTTGAATTCAAATGACACAATCTCATATCTTTGAGTGGTTTGAAGGGGAAACCTTGCAAATAACGGATTCTTTGTACAATTCTAGTGTTATGGAGTAAAACATCACCGTATGTATTTGGGGTGATTTAGTTCTTATTTTGGACGTGGATAACCTACATAAGGAAGGCCCTGGTGTTTTTGAGTTATCATTATGCTTCTTACGTTCTTATGAGTCGAGGCATAGCGTCCATCTCATCAAGAATGGAAAATGAATCTAAGATAATGGATGGATATGGGTGGAGTCTCTTCCCAATCTAGTTCATTATTATTTCATTCTTCGACCAAGTGTGCGAAATTATCGAGTGAGGATCTCCAAAGGAGCAATTCTCAAATTGATCCATTTCTATCCCCATTGTAGGATTCCCCAACTGAGGTTTCATTTTCATACAAAAAACTCCTCTGGGCCCCCAGCTGCATCACGTTCTCTTTTTGCCAATTCTCAAATCAGGATGGGACCGCAGATGGGAATAGAAATGACAATAAGTGGAAAGTAATCCATGAAAGGGCGGTGGGTATAACTGTATTAACCATTTAACCGTAAGTGTTTGGAAAAATACTATCATACCGATATATTAAATATAATTCTGTACATTTCTAGATCATAGATTTTTTAACAATATACTGTAACTATCCTTATATATGGGCAATGTTGTGGCCAGTATCGTAACACTGCTTCCCGTCAATTAGCAAAGTTAAGCGACATTAGGTCTCGGTCGTAATTGGATGCGAGACCGTCCTCTGCGTCCAGATTATGTAGCGATTATATTCGGATCTCACGTAAAGCTGTAGGTCTCCTCCGTCATACTACCTTAGATGCTGCGAAGGAGGTTAAACCACCCCATCATATTATGCTTGTATATCAAAAGGTTCGTTCTTCTTGTCTACTGAGGCTTAAGTTATTTTCGCCATGTAATTGCTGTTTTTTTAATACATAAATATATGAACATAAATCTTATTCAAACCAGACAACGTACGAAAAAACCATAAATATTCGCTCGACGAACGATTCAACAGTTTTTCCCAATTTTTAAAGATGAGATACCGGTAGTACTTGCCAGTGAATACGGTCATTACCATAGTATTTGTCAGTGAATACAGTTACCGCCAAAGTACTTGTAAGTAACACTGAAGCGTGTTATTGTTTTTATTTAATTCAGCGCATGATGAGCATAAATAGTCATGCGTTCTGCGAAAACACGTACACACACACACACACACACACACACACACGCAAATCGTATACATACAGCAGATATAACGAGATAAATGTCTTGCTATGGTACCTACGTTTAATGGGTTAAGTATCGTAAATAGCTAATTTTTAGTCCAATTTTAAATATTTTTCATATTTTTCCCCTCCATTTTTCACTTTGATTCGTTTTTGCATAAGTTTCAAGCGTTTTCGTTCACCGCCTCTTGCGGGAAATTCTCATACGATTGTTCAACGCGTTTCCATCTTTATCTGAAGTCGTGTTTTCCTGTTCCCTTCACTGAGTGACAACCTCCCAAATGTGACCGTCAGCAGTAGGAGTAGAAAACGAGGAAGGTTCGGGATGAGGAAAAACCGTATATATATATATACACACACGTCCTTGATTCGGTTGAAATTTGAGATATTGTCACCCAAAATCGATTTTCACGATGGCACTCGAACGACTCTAAATTCAATCTATGACACTGTGCCATCTCCTGCTTGTATGCCGACATCTCTCTCCTGTACCATCAATTAAGTAGCGATATAAAAGGACAGAATTTTATATATATACAGGGTGGTGCAAAAGTCGCGCATCATACGAATTTTCAGTGTTGACTATGTTGAATATATTTTTTTCTTTTAGGTAGGAGTGGCTGCGAAATTAACAATAGACGAGAGGGTGAGCTTCGTTTTAATGTATGGAATACCAGGTACTACAAATCGATGAATCGGTAGAGAATTTAAATTCTGTACCGATTCATCGATTTGTTGTAACTGGTATTCCATACCAGGTAAAAGAAAAAATAATATATAGTATTATAATCAACACTGAAAATTCCTATGATACGCGACTTTTGTGCCACCCTGTATATATATATATATATATATATATATATATATATATATATATATATGTGTGTGTGTGTATATATATATATATATATATATAATATATATATATATATATATATATATATATATATATATGAGGGTGTCCGAGAATTATCTGTACAATGTTTGGCTGTTATTAAAAGTCAACCATGAAGTGTAGAAATTCCAGTGTTGTCCCATTTTACAGAGAATCTCATTAAGTTTTTTCTGATATCAAGTTTTGACAAGTTTTTTAGAAATTCCAGTGTGTCCGAACATTATCTGTACAATTTCATCTTTTAATAAAATTCTTGATAACACACGTAAAATTCTTAAACAAGATTATTTAGAATCTGTATTTTCAAAAGTTTCTTTTATTAAAGTAACGTTGTTACAAACATTCGATATGTGCACCATTAGTGATTCGCAAAACATCCAATCGATACTCCAAATGTTGCCATGTACGCTGCAGCATATCCACATCAATTCGCTCAATAGCAGCTGTGATTCTTGCTTTTAAATCATCAATGTCTGTCACCCGCGTACATTTCTAAAAAACTTGTCAAAACGTGGTATCAGAAAAAAACTTAATGAGATTCTCTGTAAAATGGGACAAAACTGGAATTTCTACACTTCATGGTTGACTTTTAATAACAGCCAAAAATTGTACAGATAATTCTCGGACACCCTGTGTATATATATATAATATATATATATATATATATATATATATATATATATATTCATAGGAGGAGATTTAGAACCAATTGTCCAGGGATGTACTCGGGGGGGAGGGGGGGGACATTAGACAGGAGACTCCCGCTTCTCCTGTCACTGTCCTCCTTAGCTTATCCTTTTTCGTGTCCCATGTACCCTGTGAACAGTACAGCATGCTCTCAAACACCCCTTCTCCCTCTATTCTTCACTACACATACATGCATCTTACACACTACACCTGCTTTTTCAAAATTTAAAAGAAATAGCATAATTTTTCACAGCCTCGGAGACCTTGATTTCGGGTTCTCTCATTTTCCATCTGTTGGGAGCCATTTTTGCAGGCATTCGTCCATGGCCATTCCTTCCTGCATAAAGAATATATACTGTAAGTAGTGTTTAAAAGGAATATATATATATGTCCTGCGATGAAATTATATAATTTCAAATTATATTATTACATGATGAATTATATAATTTATATAAATTATATATGTAAAAATGAGAGAATAACTTATACACTGATTTTACCTTTAAAAATACATAAACGTAGATATAGTATTGATTATAATTTCTCTGGTAATTATCCAGTAATTTATCTTAAACTTATAATTTCGACCATATTTTTTCCATCAAAAGATAGCTTCGTGTGTATAATTATTAGAGAGGATAATAGCGGATAGGATCGTTGACCATTTAGATTCCTACAAGCTGCTTGGGGACTCCCAACATGGGTTTAGGCGGCATACGTCGTGCCTCACCAACTTGCTCGAGTTTTTCCATGTCATGTGGAGTGAGTATGATAAGAGTAGGGCGATTGATATACTTTATCTCGACTTTGAGGAAGCCTTTGATAAGGTACCTCACCGCCTGCTAATGGCCAAAGTCCGCGCGCTGAGTATCGGTGGAGAAGTAGATAGCTGGATTGGAAACTGGCTGAAGAATAGGCGGCAGAGGGTTGTAATTAAAGGGGCTAGCTCGGGTTGGGCCTCGGTCACTAGCGGGGTTCCTCAGGGTTCCGTTTTGGGGCCACTGTTGTTTATCATTTACATAAGTGATATCGACTGTGGCAATGTGGCATGGTCAGTAGGATTGCCAAATTCGCTGATGACACGAAGCTTGGGGCCAATGTTTGGACGCCCGAAGGGATCGAGCAACTGCGTGCAGACCTACGTAGGATAAGAGAGTGGTCCGAAAAATGGCAAATGCCGTTTAACTTGGGTAAATGCAAGATGATGCACATTGGCTACGCCAATCCCAAGTCAGACTACTCGATGTTGGGGAGTAATATCGAGGCCACTGATTTGGAAAAGGACTTGGGTGTGCTAATTAGCAGCGACCTTAAGTTTACCAAACAGTGCGTAGAGGTGAAAAAGAAAGCCCAGAAGCTGTTGGGTTATATGAGGAGGCACTTTCGATTTTGGAACAAGGAGATTGTGCTCTCTCTGTACAATTCCCTGGTTCAGTCGCACCTGGAGTATGCAGTGCATTTCTGGTCGCCCACCCTCAGGAATGATATTGAGAGGCTGGAGCGAGTGCAGGCGAGGGCCACAAAGTTAATCCCTTCCGCTAGGCATATGGGCTACAATCGACGCTTCCGCGCTCTGAACTTGTTTTCGCTGGAAACTCGGAGGCTGCGCGGTCAACTCATCGAGGTTTTCAAGCTCTTACGCGGGTTCAACGATGTCGATTTTAGAAGTATGTTTAGTTTAAATGATAACCCAACTCGCAACAATGGTTGGAAGTTGGATTTGAAACGGTTTAGGACTAGTGTGTGTGGGAATTACTTTACGTATAAGATCTGTGACACGTCGAACAGGTTACCTTCAGAAGATGTGAACAGGCCTCTTGAGGTACTTCTTTTCCTTGTAACTCTCTCTCTCTCTCTCTCTCTCTCTCTCTTCCTCTCTCTCTCACTCACTCACTCACTCACTCACTCACTCACTCACTCACTCACTCACTCACTCACTCTCTCTCTCTCAGGAAAAAAGAACGTGATCATAAAACTCATTTCGGAAATTTTGCCGATATTACTTTTTTATGGACTTTTATGTAAGCATATTAAGCACCTCGGACTCCTATTTACACACGAAGGGGCTGGGTGGGCGTGGTCTCCCTAGAGAACAACCTCAAGTCAAGAAATTGTGGTGTAGGTGACCGGCGCAATCTCCAACCGCGGAGAACGAAGAAGGGAGAGTCGAACCCAGGCCTTAACAACAGCTTGAATTAAATCTGAATGAATAACGTTGTTTATTTATAAAATAAATACAAAATATATTTATAAATATCCAATTGTGAAATTGGACTATTTATTTTATTTAATTTGGTCCTTAAGCTTTAGGCTTTACTGGGCTCTTAATTAAAGATAGAATAGATAATTATTATTAATTATTAATAATATACAGATCATAAATATGAATTATTAATTAATTTCAAATAAATAAATCAATTATTAGTTGAAAATTAAACACTGAATTGAAATATTTGTGAAATCATAAAGTTATTGTGAAAATTGTATTTTTTATTTATTTACATTTATAAATTTATTTATTGAATAAATAATACATTAATACAATTTCTGTTACGTTACAATAATACAGTTTCTGTTACGTTACAATAATACAGTTTCTGTTACGTTACAATAATACAGTTTCTGTTACGTTACAATAATACAGTTTCTGTTACGTTACAATAATACAATTTCTGTTACGTTACAATAATACAATTTCTGTTATGTTACAATAATACAATAATACTGCCAACTGGACTCTGTTTTATATAATTGAACCCTTGATACACGATATATTAGTCACGTTCGAATTATGATTAATTAATAATGGATTAAGTTATTATTATAGATATAATTAAGTTATTAATATAGATATGAAACAATACAAAGTCATTACTGAAGATATGATACCAACAGAATCAATAAACAACGTTTGAGAGGAGAAATGACGAGTAATGAACGAGTAACGTACATTTAATTCTAGATTAGACACGAGATATGAACAAGTAATAATGTAATGTACATTTAATCCTAGTTTTTTATTAATATTCCATTATTTATCGAGATTTCAACTAGGTTTTAAACGAATTTACGTTCACAATATTTCTTATATCAGGAATTAAAGTATTCCTTAGTTTCAATCCATTGAAAATGGGTAATATTTTGAGATGACGTTAATCTGAGTTGAGGAATAACGCGCTTTGATCTATTTCTCATCTGATATGAGTGGATTTCTTGATGAGTTACAAAATATTTATTTATCCAACGTACTGTAAGTTAATGATTTTGTTCTTTCACTCGTAAATAAAAATAGAATGTGTCAGTTTGATTGTATCTTTCATCTTTAATGGTTTTAACGCTTTAAAGAATACACTTGAATGATCGTGGAAATCAGCATCAGCATCACCTTATTGCTCATTTTTGGATGACAAAGATCCGTTTAAAGCGTTGTTAGAGGAATTTCCCAGACAATGGTGCAATACGTTATATGAGGAAGAACAAGAATATGATACAGAGTTAATAAAACCTATTTAGGGGACTACATATGTAAGTTTAAACATTACGAGTATAGCAACGGTCCTTGAAAATTTCACTGTACATTCTTGTCTATACTAGTATTACACCAATAAATTTTGTTACAGTACATTTCTTTACAGTGATTTCACCAACATTTAATTCATCAAAATACACATTTCGTTCATTAGCAAAAACCATGAAATTTGTTTTACTAGTATTTAGGAAGTGTTTATTGAGGTTAGCCATTTCATTACAATGATAAATTCTGATTTAAATATGTCCTCAGCTGAATTAACACATTTGCAAGAAAAAGATACAGTTGTATTATCTGCAAACATTATGAAGTTGAGTATATCAGAAGAATGAGGAAGCTCATTTATATATAATAAAAATAAGAGTGGATCCAAGTTTGAGCCCTGGGGTACACCATATTTAACAATCGTTTTAGTTGAGCAGAGACAAATTACGGATACAAATTGGTATCTATTGGACAAATAATTTTTTAAAACTAATCATTGATAGCTTCTCTACAGCCATAACAGTATAATTTATTAAGTAGGATGTTATGGTCTATGACATCAAAGCGTTGCTCAGCTCAAATCCATAAATATTGATATCATTATGTCTTTGTTCTCTTTAGCTACATTTGCATTTACCATAAAATTTTAAAAAGCCATTTCCATTTTTTTATTATTACGGAAGCCATATTGATTTGAAGATAATAAATTGTAGGATTCTAAATATTGCATTCTACTTTTTACAATTTTCTCAAACTTTTTACTGAACCCAGATAATGAACATACTGGCCTGTAATTAGTTGCCAGTGCAGGATAACCCCCTTTAAACAGGGGTGTTATACAACAATTTTTTTCATTGATGAGAATATTCCTTTGGGAATAGTTTTGTTGATAATTTTAGCCAAAGGTACGGATATTTTAGCTTCAACAACTTCACTATAAGTGCAAGAATGTTATGAATGTAATTTTTTTAATTTATTTTTTAATTTCCCACTAATATTCCAAACCACAGTAGAGGTAGCATGAACGAAAGAAAATGAATTCAGTGGGCTGGGTGGCATGTAGTTTAACGGTGAATGATCATTATTTAGTAACTGTGAAAGAAACGTATCAGCTGTTGAAGTGGAATGGTTATTTAAAGAGTTTGCAATAGAGGTATCATCAGTAATTTCCTTATTCCCAACATTTAAATGCAAAAAACTTCACTTTTTTCTACGTGAAGGTCAAAATATGAAAATAAAAACCCACTCTAATAGACAGAGTTTATTTCCACAACAGTTTCGATGCCCACTGGCATCCTCCTCGGGTGGATACAGAAAAACGAATGAACCAAAACAAGAGGGAAAAACAGTCCAGGGACTGACCGTTAAGAAATTCGCACCTAGGTTAGATCCCATTCTCCCGACCCCGGAAGGGCATTTTCATTAAAGGGACCCGCTTATAAGTACACTCGCACCAATTTTAAAACTATCCTCCTGTTCTAAACATACAGATTCTATAATTTTTTTTTTACATGATTATTACATTTATTAATAAATTTATTACATTTAATATTGCATTATTATTTATTACAGAAATTATAAATTTATTATTACATTGGTTATTACATTGTTGTTTATTATACAGAACTTATAAACCGAAAAAAACAATGAAAAAGGCGAGAAGGAAACAATCCAGAGATCATTGAGATATTCGCACCTAGGTTAGATACCGTTCACCCGACACCGGAAGGGCATTTTATTACAGGGTCCCGCTTATAAGTACATTTGCACAAATTAAAACTATCTTCTTGTTCTATACATACAGATTCTAATATCTTGACATAATTACTGCATTTATTATTGCATTTACATTTTTTTAACATTTATTATTATTACCTTTACCCTAATTATTAAATTTATAATATTACCTTTATTATTACATCTGTTGCATTTATATTTATTTCCACATTTATTACTTACATTATTACATTTACTAAAAGCGAGTAAGGAAACAATCCAGAGACATTCTTAGGTTAGAACACGCTCCCCCGACTCCGTAAGGGATTTTTTGACCAAGAATCTCATTAAAGGGTCTAACTTATAAGTACCTTCGCACAAATTAAAATTATCTACTTTTTCTATACACACAGATTCTATTATTTTTCTTTTTGACATAATTATTACATTTATAAAGTACCTTACTTGATTCCCAATCTATAGCATGATTATTTTGGCTGGCGTGATAAAAAATGGCATTATTAGTATTACAACTTCTGAAGGCATATTTGTGTTCTTTAATACGGGTTTCAATATTTCTTCCAGTTTCTCCCACGTATACTAAATCACAACTTTTACAGGGAATGCTGTAGATACAGGCTTGTTCCTCTTTTGCAACGTTATTCCTAACCAATTTACTTTTCACGGTAGACGAATATTTGAACGCCAAAGCAAACTTAAAATCTTTCGTCAACGGTTTTACTTTCTAAGAGTGGGTTTTTATTTTCATATCCCAACATTTAGTTTCTCTGTTGAATTTTTCTTAATTTGGTTTCCGAGAACACTGTTTATGGTTGTCCGCGTTTTTTACAGGTTTCCTTTGTGTTTGGAAAATTGCACGTTGTAATAGTTATAGTTCGCAATTTGTTTCTATATTGAGTATATTGTAATTTAGGAATTTTGCTTTGTAAATTGCAAATTGAATAATTTATCTTTGTTCTTTATTGAAGTGATAATTCCTGGCGTGATCCATGGATTTGCGACACTTTGGGGGAAACTGTTTTCCTCCTTAAAGGAAAGCAAGCATTAAAAGTATGAAATAAAGAGTCATAGAAGAATTTAAACATATGATCTGGTTCATTCGTAGGTTCGTCACAGTCAAATCGAGTATTTTCCATAGCTCCAATAAATTTTCTTTTGTTACCCTCTGAAAATATTTTGTAATCAATAGTTATTTTATCTGTAACCTGACAAATGTTATCATATATAGTATAAGTAGGATAATGATCACTGATGCTTGTGGTTATTTCAGAATTTACATGAACATTACTATTTACAAATATAAGTATTCTGTTATTCAATTACCATCGTTGCGGACTCGAATGGATTTAGTGAAAGTATGACTGAGATAGATAGAATTCATAAGTTGAAAATTTTACGAGAAATTGCTTCAGATTGCAAATTGATGTTAAAGTCACCCGTAACTATAACATTCCATTTATGGAAGTTGTACAATATGTTATCTAAGTAAATTATAAAGCTATTGAAATTAGTATTAAGTTGTCTATATATTTCACGGACAGAATACACATTAGTCTTATCTTTTATATTAACAATCAGGTTTTCAATACCACTGTTACAGACAGAAAATACCTCGTTGGAGCCCTCAACCTGACCGCCTCCTATAGTCCTATAGTATGATAAGCAATGTAATTATCTACAGTATATTATACAGGTTTTTAATATTCCTGTTTAACCGTTTCAGTGAGGATCAAAACATTAATTTGGTCGTAGAGGTTTGCAAAAGGGTCAGTTAGTATAGTTCCTAAGTAAGCTCCGGATATTCGGACTTAACATTGAAAGACTTTTATAAATATCTTTATGTAATACAAAGGCATTAAACTCGTCAAACAATGAAATTATGCAATTGCCTACACCGGATTCCTGTTCGAAATATTCTGTGGTGGGTATAGGATTGTTCGTTAATGAACTGAAGTGATTGATATCAGGACATATAGTATGAAAGTCATTGTCGTTGAAGGCTATTTTATCAGTAATTCATGAACAATTTCACCAAATACAGAATACAAGGAAATTAAGGTTTTAAGTATAAGAATAAGGAGTTACCGCCAAGCTGAGAATGGGTAGAGTTATTCGCAGACCTCCTGTGTGCCGACTTTTTGACTGACTTTTGGCTGACTTTTTCGAACTTTTCATAGCCTCGAACTCCTCTGACCGAGGTATTTTGCTTTGAAGGAGTCTCATTTTCTTTAATAATTAACTTGGTTCCAAGGAAGTAGGCAACTTTCCCGAACCTTCTCGCTTCTGTTAGTTTAGAGAGCTTCTCTTTTCGTAGTTTACGGGTTTCTTTGCATACGTCATCATTGACGAAGATGTTCGATTTTTTAGTATTAAATCTCTGTAAGTTTCATCCTCACATATTATTTTCATAGCTGAGATGGACGTCTTAGATTGTTTTTTATTTACTCTAGAATTTGCTTTGTCTGATGGAATTTGTTTCTTTAGTCTGTAGACATTTTTGATGTTGATATTGTCCAAATTCAGTCTATCTTTCATTATGTCCTATTTGTTTGACTGGAGAAGCGTAACTAGCGGCATGCCTCAGGGATCAGTTCTGAGACCAGTTCGTTTTACTATTTATAGCAATGACATCGACCTATAAATTATTATTAAGATTATAATTTCAAAATTTGCAGGGTGATGCCAAACTAGGGGGACGAACAAAATCAGCGGCAGAACGTTTGCAGATTCAAAAAGATATTAATATGTTACTCGATTGGACAGAAATTTGGCAAATGAACTTTAATATAGATAAATATAAAACGTTTCCTGTAGAAACAGCGTTAAAGAAATATACTCCATGCACAAAACCCTAACGAGTATTACGGAAGAGAAAGATTTAGGTATTATTGTTGCCGACACTCTTGAACCGCGTAAACAATGTATCTAAGCGGTAAGAAAAGCAAATAGAATCTTAGGATTTATTGGTAGATCATTTGAATTTAAGTCGGAGAAACAATGCTAATATTATATAATTCCTTAGTGCGCCCCCACCTGGAATGCTGCGTTCAATTCTGGTCCCCATATTTACGATAGGACATAGACAGAATGGAGAGAGTACAGCGACGAGCAACTAAGATGATTCCTTGACTTAGAAACAAATCAGACGCAGCCCGTCTAGAAATGTTAAATTTATTTTCACTTGTAAAAAGGTGTACTCTAGGAGATTTAATTAAAATGGTTGAAGGTTTTGATAGTGTCGACGCCGAAAAATATTTCACCTACAGAAATGCAGATAGAACTCGCGGTAATGGTCTCGGGTTTGTGGGTAATCATTTTAATTCTAATGAAGTTAAAAAAAATTTTATTCAATCGGATAGTTAATTTGTGGAATGGATTGCCAGCCAAAGTAGTTCAAAGTAATTCGATTGAGTCCTTTAAAAAGAGATTAGATGCTTATCTTGCCTTCAGATAAGTTGAGAGTTGAAAGCATTTGTCGGCTCATAAAAGTACTGTAGGGATTTTTGCTCGGATTCCCTCCTTTTTATTTCAAATTTTTCACTTTATCTTTAAATTTATTTCTTTCCTTTCAATTTCCCTTCTTTGGTTTGTTTTAAAACTTTCACTCGTCTTTAGACTTTCTTAACATCTTTCAATCTTCCTTTCATAAACAGGACAACCTCGCAGGGACCAGCAAATCTGTTATTGTTTGGTGTCCTTTATATTCCTTCCATATTTGTTTCTCTCTCAATTTTAACTACCCTTTATTATGATTAAGATATTATCAAGTGAATTATCGTCTAAACTGTTTACTTTGTTTCTTAATTGACACCTGCTTGGTTTTTATCGCCTCCATACTGCGATTGTTTTTAGTTACTGAGTTAAAGTTAGATTTAAGGGCCTTTATCTTATCGTCTGCATACTGAATACTCATTTCAAGCTCTATATTTCTATATTTCAGTTTTCCATCGTCACTCTTTAGCAATTCGTTATTATGTTGCGTAACTTTTACGACTGCCTTTTATTACAGTTACTCTTTTGGGAGCTATTGAAGAATAGGGACCCCAGCCTTCTTTAGTTAGCTTTGTAAGGCTAACTAACGAAAATATCATGACCTAACCTAGCCAATCGTCAAGGGCGTACAGTTAACCTAACGATTGGTTAGGTTAGGTCGTGATATTTTCGTTAGTTAGCCTTATAAGCCTAACTAAAGAAGGCTGGGGTCCCTATTCTTCAATAGCTCCCTCTTTTGTACCAGTCAAGGAGGGAATTATATTTCTTTGATAAGTCTTTTATTTTATATTTTAGGACGTTTAGTTTGGTTAGATTAAATTAGTTAGGTTACTAAGTTTAAGTTAAATGTCACCCTTCACAACTAAAACGTGAAAATCTTGCTGTTTCGTAAGATAGCCAAACGTACGTGTGTGGGTGTGTGTGTGTGTGTGTGTGTGTGTTTGTGTGTGTGTGTGTGTGTGTGTGTGTGTATAAACATCAACTTGAATAACATTGAAGTATTTACAGACTCTGAAGAGATCTTTCCACTAACTATAATTGATATTTTCTTTCAAATCATTGACGTTAATATATACCAATCTGGCAAACAGAATGCCGGAAATGAATTAAAAGTAAAGAGGAAGTTTTACTTTGTTGGCAGTTCAAACAAATCCACAAAAATAGCGACGAATGAAAGTTTTAAAAAAATATATTTGAAAAAAGAAATGTTTAATTTCCCACAGCACAAATGAAATACATTCGACCACTAAAATATCATACAGAGGCAAAAAGAACTTTTCAAATAACTTACCTTATCTATGTATGTATGCATATACAGGGTGTCCCAAAAAAACTATATATTCTTATATATATGATGCTATAAAGAGTATATAGTTTTTTTTGGGACACCCTGTGTATATATATCTCTCTCTCTCTCTCTCTCTCTCTCTCTCTCCATATATATACACACGTGTGTGTGTGTGTGTGTGTGTAAGGGGCGATATCATCATGCATGAACATTCACGGTTTTGCATAATTTCCCCACCAGAGCTCGAACCCACTCCCACTTTCAGCCCGTTGTAGTGTTGTTGCTAGCGACCTCACTTCTTATTCAGGAGGTTCGAACATATACTGTATTCTTTTATTTTTCTTATCTACAATATGGCTTCTCGTTTGACAGCCATTCCAAAACTTTTATTTTTAATTTATTTAATATCGGTATGAAAAAAAAATTTGCCAAGAAATCAATTTCGTAAATTAAAACTTTGAGTGTAAATATACTTTTTTTTTTCCTTGCAAAGTATTTGCGAGGAAAAAGTCCAAATTTTACGCAGGAAGAAGTTCATTGCTGAAATTTTTCTTTCTTTTACATATTGGAGACAAAGCCGAAAACAAAAAAAAACAGTTCGCTTCTCCATATTGTATATATATATATATTTATTTCGTCTTTCTCATTCTGTACGTATTTTATCATCTTTTAAGTAGTGATTACCTTATTGTAGTTTATTATACAGGGTGTGTATAAAGTAACGCGAGTGAAGAGATAAATCCGATTTGAACTGGTTTAAACTAGTTTCAACTTGTTTTTTAACTCGTAAAAACATTTCTAACACTTCTTATAAACCTTACTATCGACTATACAGTTGTTACAATTTACTTACAAAGTACGTGTAATAAATATTACTCGTCCATGTTCACTCGCGTTAATACAATTCAAATCGGATTTATCTCTTCACTGGCCTTAATTTATACACACCCAGTAGGTTTATTTTAGGTGTGATACGAAAAGCTGGTCCCGACAAAATACTCTATTTACAGTATCTTACATTTAATATTTCTAACCAACTCACCAAGTACTCTCTGGCTCCATGTTCTTACATACATACATATTCCATCCAGCCATCCATTACTACATTATATACAGAGAGTTGCCACCAAGTAAATAGACGCCTTTTTTTTTTTTCAAAAAATCATTTGATTTAATTATAAAATTTAATAAATAATAATAAATGTATTGAATCAATAAATTAAATTAATTTATTATTATTTACTGACTTTCATAATCAGATCATAAAAAAAAAATTTTAAAAAAAAAAAACCGGTGTCTGTTTACGTTTGTCAACCATCCCTCTGTAGATTGAGGAAAAAATGGATTACAGAGATTACGTGATGGTTTTATTAACCTGTAAAATACAAATGTTTGATCGTTGTATATATTTTCTCGTGTAACATACAGTATATATGTGTGTGTGTGTGTGTCTCTAATATGGAGAGACAGAAATATAAAATAAAGCAAAACAAGAAAGAAAAATTACGAGATAAACAACAAGAGAAAAATGTACACATTTGTGATGAAATCAAAGTGAGACTAGTTACGTTACACTTTTGTAAACACTGTTTTGTTTTATATAGCAGTTCGATCCTCATATATTTAAGCTTTTGCCTTTATACCGAGCTATTATACAAGAAGTAAATATACAGGGTGTTCATAAATTTGTTGCGATTTTGAATGTAACGAAAAAAAAATACATAGAAAGTTTCATTTAAAAGAGTAACAAAAGAATTAACGTTTGCGAGGTATAAAATTTCATCTCATTACTATATTAATTATTTATTGTTTATTCTACTGTCGCACTAATATATATATATAGTGTTGCACACAGACCGTGCATGGAACAAGGAACTCTTCTAGGAAAATTAAATCCAGTATAGTCCGAATATGTAATAGTAAATGACAAACACTAATTTTTTTCCTTTTCATAATTACATCATGATTCAACATTACATCATGAAAAGGAAAAAAAAACTAGTGTTTGGCATTTACTATACGTATTCGGACTATACTGGATTTAATTTTCCTAGAAGAGTTCCTTGTTCTATGCACGGTCTGTGTGTAACATAAAAGTTTCTCAGAGGATCATTCTGAGTTCAATCCCATATATATATATATATATATATATATATATATTATAATATATATATATATATATATATATATATATATATATATATATATATAATAATATTATTTATTTATTTATTTATTTATTACTCTGTATACCTATTGTATGCCTTATATGTGTACCAAAGAACAATAAATTATTATTATTATCTAGATTCTAGAGTGTTTAAGTTTTCGAAAATGGCGAAAACATCTTTAAACTCGTGGGAGGTGACGACATTCGCTTCATGCTTAGTTATTTGTTTAATGTTTTCCAAATCTTTAAGATTAGTTGCGTAAACGTTAGTTTTAATCCTTTTCCAAGGATGAGATCGAGTGACATGGGAGGCCATGCAGTTGGGTAACAGCGTTCAAGCCATTTTTCTGGAAAGGTCTCGTCCAGGAAGGTCCGAATATAGGCGGATCCAGAGGGGTGACCAGGGGGGCTTAATTGAAGTAACGGGGTTTAATTTGGAGGCCCCCATACATCCTGGTTAAACGAAATTAGGTAAAACGTTTGAATGCTTATGTCCACGTTGCTTCAATTAAGTCCCGTGGTGCCCCGTCTGGATCCGCCTATGGGTCCGAACACCTACAGCATAATGAAGAAGGGAAGGGAAATTAATGTTCAAACTCTGTCAGCTCACCCGTCTTGTCGGTTTCTAGTTACAGATTCATACTTCAGTAACTACAATACGCAGCTCAGAGCGTCTACATTCGCCACTTCTATTTCGTCGCATTTTAGCTCTGAAGCAATTCCTTCTCGGTTGTCATAAACTAAAATAAATTTAAAGTTCTACTTGTCTTCAGGATTAAATATTTTTTTTACATTCAAAACCGTAACGAAACTTTATGGACACCCTGTAAAACACTGTTCCTTTTCGTTAATCAAACATTTGACCCTTTAAGGCCGCAATTTTTTTGTAGGGTTAAATTATGAATACGTGTATTTGAAACGTTACCAATTTGTACCAGTAGTCTTCCTGAAAGGATTAACTTAATAGATTTAATCTCTCACTTTACCAACATCAGATCATGAAAGTAAAACAACCCCCCCCCCCCAAAAAAGGGAATTGCAAGATATAAAATTTTTCAAGAGATGATGTATGTTTTCGCCAATTTGCTCTTATTTGAAGATAGTCCGATGTTTCGCGAAACAAATTTTGTATACATCGTAAAACTATTCAAAGGGAGTAATTTGAGAAATTTTAGACAATGGATGGGTGAACGCATTTACGAGAACTTTTGATAACTTTGAAGCCAAAAAATACCAGATGTAATAAATATAAAAATGCAGTTATGAAGTTAATTTATTTAAAAATAAAAAGCAATTTTATATGAATTTTAGTTACTAGTTTTAGTCATAGGTTAAGAAACGTGCAAATTTTGAGGATTTAAAATTAGGTGTATTTTTTTATTTAAAAAAGAGGTAATTTGAATCTTAAGCTATAACACTCCCATAATATATATATATATATATATATACACACACACATACACACACACACACACTTAATAACCATTTTCAGCTTGTTTTATAGTTTAAGTGAAAATGTAGACAAGTGTATACCAGTAAAATACTTACTAAATGTTATAATGATGATGATGGGGTTGTTTAACCTCCTTCGCAACATCTAAGGTAATATGAAAGAGGGGACCTACAACTTTACGTGGGATCCGAACCACGGGTCGCTACATAATCTGGACACGGAGGACGGTCTCCCATCCAACTACTACCCAGACCCAATGTCGCTTAACTAAATGTTATAAAAATAAAGAAAAACATTTGGCATACGTCTAAAAATTATAAATATTTTATATTAATTAATGTTAGACCTAGACCCTAGAGTCTACAGCGATCAGTTACCTATTTTGACCAAAGGTCCGATCACAAACTTAGAAACTGCCAGAGGGCTGAATAATTTTTTTTTTTTAACTTAACTGAAGGATTAATTAATAATTAACTAATTTAAAAGGAGTTAACCATAGAAGTTAACCATTTCGTATAATCAAAAAATATTTACAATTTTTTAATTTTTATTTAGATTTTGAAAGTTCTTTGGATTTTTATGAAGATCAGTGAGACACTTGGCACCGTTTTTCTTTTACAAATTTCTCAATATCTGGACTTAAAGAAACATACTATCTCACTATCATAAAACCATTTGTTAAAAGTTTTGCGAGCCAGTCAAATTCATCAATTATTATCAACATTATCACAAAGCAGAGCATATTTTAACCTAGTGAGTGGGCGACATGAATGTCACCCGGTGAAGAAAATTTGTCGCCCAGTAAATGAAATTTTAGCGTACTGGGCGACAAGGAATTTTCAAAATTTGTAAAAATAGAATTGTCTTGGGAGTTGTCTTGGGAGCATTGTCTTGGAAGCCATATAAATACATATAATACACGCAGATATGCCACAATTAGAACTGTTTATCCTAAATGTAAATATGAAATTTACATTGACTATTTATATATAGATAATGCTAGTGTTATTTCAGACCACACGGGGATGGTGGCCAGATTAGGGAACATCCGGATCCATATTATCCTTAATCCAGGGGTGTGCTGGGACCGGTTCGGTCCGGTTCGCCCGAACCGGTTGTTAAATTTTGATTGGATCACCGAACCATTTGTTTGTTTTTAACAAATATTTAAGTCAGTAGAAATTTATTTATATCTAAATTTTTTTTAATTTTTTCAGGATTTTATAGAAAAATATAGGTAGTATCACAAGCAGTGGTCGTTTCAATATTTATTTATTTTGATGAAAAATTAGTTTATTTTTAGATAATTATGTTATCAGTGAGTATAAAAAATATGTTAAATAATTTCTTCCAAAATGTTACAAAATGCTGTTTAGAAAAGCTAAAATGCGTTGGCTTCCGGCGCTGGGGGAGCTACCGCTCATCTCAGACCCCCTAGCTTAATGACTCGCGCCATTGGCGCTCGCCGATTTACAACTCTATCTGTATCAGAACCGATTGTTAAGAAATTAGCATCACACCCCTGCCTTAATCTCTCCCCCCACATCCCGATCTGCCTTTGTCGCCCAGTGGGAAAAGCTTAAAAAATGCTCTGTCACAAAGAGCTACAAAAGTCACTTGGCGGTCCGCGGGTTGCTAATCGCCATCGAAAGGATTCCACCTATTCTTGAATCTGTTCTACATTTTTATATGTTTTCAAGGTGCGAAATCTCAGATAAACTATAATTATATAACTTCGATTTTGTTTATATTAATTTATAAATTTTAGATAGGCCACATTTAGTTCATACTAATTATAATTATTGCTTATTAGGTTAGACTGGTAGGCAAGTACAGTATAGTGAGTTTAGGTCCTATAAAAAGTTCAGACCTTATGCATATACTATATATATATATATATATATATATATATATATGTATGTATGTATGTATGTATGTGTGTGTATGTATATATATATATATATATATATATATATATATATATATATATATATAATAGGAATTTTCAGTGTTAACTATATTTTTTTTCTTTTAGGTAGGGGATGGCTGCAAAATTAATAATAGACGAGAGGGTGAGCTTGGTTTTAATTAAAACATTAAAACCAAGCTCAACCTCTCGTCTATTATTAATTTCGCAGCCATCTCCTACCTAAAAGAAAAAAAAATATAGGAGCAAGTGTAGTTTGTCTCCCTGTGGTGCCTAGTGTATGTAGTTTACGTTCCCCTAGACGAGAGGGTGAGCTTGGTTTTAATTAAAACATTAAAACCAAGCTCAACCTCTCGTCTATTATTAATTTCGCAGCCATCTCCTACCTAAAAGAAAAAAAAATATAGGAGCAAGTGTAGTTTGTCTCCCTGTGGTGCCTAGTGTATGTAGTTTACGTTCCCCTACATTATCCTAGTGTAGTTTACGTTCTCGTACATTATCCTAGTGTAGTTTGCGTTCCCCAACTTTGTCCGCGTATACCTAATCAAATAAAACATTAAAACTAACGAAAATATTATGACTTAACCTAACCAATCGTCACTTTATATATATATATAAATTGACGATTGGTTAGGTTAAGTCGTAATATTTTCGTTAGTATTGTGCAGAAAAATGTATGAAAGTGGAGACTGGCCTGCTGACTTTATGAGAGTCTCTGTGATTACTATCCCCAAGAAACCGAGAGCCACCAAGCGTTCAGAATTTCGAACCATAATCTTGGTTAGCCATGCATCAAAAATAATGCTTAGGATACTAACCTGAAGACTAACGAAAAGAGCTGAGCAGTACATTGGAGAGGATCAGTTTGGATTTAGGTCAAAATGCGGAACAAGAGAAGCTATTGGTATTATGAGAATGATGAGAGAGAGAGTGCTGGAACATGATCAGGAAGTGTTTGTTTGTTTTATTGACTTTGAAAAAGCTTTTGACAGAGTCCAATGGAGGAAACTAATGGAAATATTGAAGAATATTAATGTTGACTGGAGGGACTGTAGGCTGATCTTGGGCAGACTGACTGTGAATGTTAGAGTTGCAGGAGGAGAATCGGAGCCTGGATTGGTTGGGAGAGGGGTCAGGCAAGGATGCTTCCTGTCCCCCGTGTTATTTAACATCTATGCGGAAGCAATGATAATAGAAGGACTCTCAGATCTGGAAAAGGGTATCAGAGTGGGAGGTAAATTGGTCAAATCTGTAAGGTTTGAAGATGACAAGGCATTTATTTGTAGTACTGAGGAAGGACTGCAAAGAATGGTCAATAGTTTGACAACAACGGCGGAAGAATTCGGAATGAGAATTAATGAGACCAAGACAAAGGTAATGAAAATTGCAAGAAGGAAAGGAGCACAAATGAACCTAACGATGGAAATCGGACCTTAAAAGAAGCTGAGCAGTTTAAATATCTGGGAAGTTTATTAACCAACAATGGAGATTGCAATAAGGACGTAAGATCTAGAATTGGTATGGGTAAGGTAGTTTGAGAGACAGAAAAGACTATTTACAGGTAAACTCAACTTGAAGCTGAAGAAAAGGTTAGTGAAAAGCTTGATATGGAGTGTGGTACTGTATGGAGCGGAAACATGGACACTGAAAACAACTGAAAAGAAACTCCTGGAAAGTTTTGAAATGTGAATTTGGAGAAGAATGCTAAAGATAAGCTGGAGGGAACACCAAAGTAATGAGAAAGTACTGCAACAGGTGAGGGAGGAAAGAAAACTCATTAAGGTGATAAGAGAAAGACAGAAGAAATGGATCGGACATGTGTTGAGAGGAGAATGATTGTTGGAGGTGATGGAGGGTAGATATGAAGGTAGGAAGCCGAGGGGAAGGAAAAGGAAAGCAATGCTGGATGATTTGAAGGCAGGCAGGAGCTATCATGAGATGAAAAGGATAGAACACTTTGGCGGGACACATAAGTTGGACCTGCCTGATAGGCAGAACACGATGGATGGATAGATTATCAACATCTCTTCATGGTCCGTTATCATGATTAATTGTCTTTTCCAAAAGAATAAAAAATAATTGTTATTTCATTCAGTATTTCCTTAGTAACATACAAATATGTTACATAGTATCATGAAAGTCCTATTTACACACATTAACTTATTTATCAATGCTTCTATAAAATTTTATACACTTTCGTGAAGAAAAGTCAATCGATCAATAAATTTTGAAAAGAAGACAGTTATCAAAATTTTGAACTTCGCATCCGAAACCATTCAATCTAAAATTGTGAAATAACATTTACTAAAAATCTAAGTGCTTTGTGAGCGTAAAATAAGTGTTAAAGTCTAACTGGCTTCAAACAACTCGGAGCAAAATCCTTTTCTATAAAATTGTTTACAAGTTATAAAGGGAGCGCGGATTGATCAAATATATAAATATTTGCTTTGGTATCATCCCAACAATTCCTCGAAGTAATTTCGCTGCGAAATTAATTGTAAACTCAAGCTCTCACGTAAGTAACCGAAAGTGAAAAGGTAAATTTTTAACTCGCTATTTCAATGGCAGATTTTCAATTTTGAGATGGGAGGGCATTCGGGCCTTTCGAGTTGGTCATTTTTTTTTTTTTTGACTGACGCGGCGAGACAAATTCTCGAGACGTCGAGAAATTTTTCTTGAATGCAAAATTCTTCGATGTTTCAACCTCCACTAACAAAGACGACGAAACAAAATGATCTGATTTAACCTAACCGAACTTTATGTATTCAAACCTACTTTAACCTTTATTTTATTTAAACTAAACTAACTTAGTCCAACCTAACCTACGTTTGCAAAACTACTATTATGGAATCATTGTAGATGGTAAAACCTCATATTTTAAATGCAACTTCACAGAGTTTAACTCTTTCAGAAATGATATGTTTATTTGTTGAAATTTTATATATATACCGGGTGTCCGAGAATTATCTGTACAATTTTTGGCTGTTATTAAAAGTCAACCATGAAGTGTAGAAATTCCAGTTTGTCCCATTTTACAGAGAATCTCATTATGTTTTTTTTGATACTACGTTTTGACAAGTTTTTTAGAAATGTACGCGGGTGACAGACATTGATGATTTAAAAGCAAGAATCACAGCTGCTATTGAGCGAATTGATGTGGATATGCTGCAGCGTACATGGCAACATTTGGAGTATCGATTGGATGTTTTGCGAATCACTAATGGTGCACATATCGAATGTTTGTAACAACGTTACTTTAATAAAAGAAACTTTTGAAAATACAGATTCTAAATAATCTTGTTTAAGAATTTTACGTGTGTTATCAAGAATTTTATTAAAAGATGAAATTGTACAGATAATGTTCGGACACACTGGAATTTCTAAAAAACTTGTCAAAACTTGGTATCAAAAAAATTTAATGAGATTCTCTGTAAAATGGGACAACACTGGAATTTCTACACTTCATGGTTGACTTTTAATAACAGCCAAAAATTGTACAGATAATTCTCGGACACTCTGTACCTACCTATATACTGTATATATATATATATATATATATATATTACTAGAATAAAAAGGCAGTCCTCTCTGTAGACACGATGTATTTACTATTAAGCGATTCTGAACATAGAAATAAAGACGCTTTGCTTTGTTTCAACTTCTCACTGAAGCGAGTCAAGATTTTCATTGCTTGATACAATGGTTTCAGACGTGAAACTTAACATTTTCATTGCTGCTTTCTTTTCTATAGTTTTATTGACCGACTAATTGACCCCCCCCCCCCCCCCAATTACTGAGGAGGTGAGGAGGGTTCAATTATTTGGTCAATGAAATGAATGCAGCAATGAAAATTTTAAACTTCACATCGGAACCCATTGAATCAAGATTTGTGAAGCTTAAGATTTTCATGGCTGCGTTCTTTTCTATATTTTTATTGACCGAAAACTATTGACTCCCCAGTAATTGGGGGATCTGCGGCCCCCAAATTACTAAGGCCGAAGGCCCCAGCACCGCAGGGGCCCACATTACCTAATAGTATTACTAAAATATTCAAACTATAAAAAGATCTTTATTCTTTCAAAGTTCAACGATTTATTACAAACTCTGTATTTGCACATGAACTTGTAAAATTATCTCTATTTTATACTCGCATTTCAAATTCTCACAAATATAGAAATATTGTCATCGTACAATTGATTCAAAAAGTCCTGCTCGTGAAACTTCATTTTTCTTACCAATATTTATTAGTAAGAAGCGTGGCAATTTCAAGGCAAAGACTTTTGAATCGACTGTACGTAACATAAAATGGATATTGAAGAATGAAAATAATTATATAAACGCAATAAAAGATTTTTTTTTTATCCTAAGACTGTTTTCTTGGGGGTTGTTTATCCTCCTTTGTAACAGCAAAGGTTATGTGACGGAGGGTACCTACAGCTTTACCTGGAATCCGAACGATGGGGCGCTACATCATCTGAACGCAGATACCGGTCACCCATCCAACGACTACTCAGACTTAATGTGTCGCTTAACTTCTCCGATCTATACGGGAAGCGGTGTTACGACATGGTTACGACATGGTTACGACAGAGTCCTGTTTTATCAAAAGATGATGATATACTTATGATCAAATAAATTAGTTAAAAGAGTATTTAATTTGCTGTAATTAGGTTTAACACTAAACCACTTAATTAAGGGCTTGGGAACACTACTTGTCTTCACTCATTATTTTAGGTTTAAGTTTTGTGGAAAATAAAAGTTAAATATTTTGCTTAAAATTAAAAATAGAGTTATATATATATATATATATATATATATAATAATATATATATATATATATACACAGAGCTACTGTGCAAGGAACAAGGAACTCTTCTGCGATAGGTCTGTGTATTCCGTAAAAGTTATCTCAGGAACCATTCTGAGATTCTGAGTTGTGTATATATATGTTACCGGCAATTCCTTAATTCAGGCGTTTAATTAAAAGACTAATTTTTAGTCAATTAACTGAATGCCTAATTTAGTCAGTCATTTAATTTATTGGCTAAATATTACAAGGAATTTAATTAAATGCCTAAAAATTTTCTGGAATATTCAACAAATATATGGCGACTTGTGGCATGTGAGGTCATTAACCCTAAACGAAGCACTGTCAGTTGGTGCAAAACTATACATTTAGCGTAACAAGCCAGTGGTGTAAAGAGCAAACAGTGGAGTAGAGATTTACTGTTAAACTCTTGCAAACATTAGAAGACAGCAAAAAAAAATACAATTTATGGCCAAGTAGTAAATACACTGAAGTTCTGGCAGCAGTAAAACAGTCCCAGAAAGCCACTCCAGTGGATTACTATTATGGCAAAAGGTAAGAGAAGTGTGCTTAGTTTAGTTTAATTAAGGAGGAAGGAGGCGAAGAGCGTTCAGAGGAAGGAGGCGAAGAGCGTTCAGAGGAAGGAGGCGAAGAGCGTTCAGAGGAAGGAGGCGAAGAGCGTTCAGAGGAAGGAGGCGAAGAGCGTTCAGAGGAAGGAGGCGAAGAGCGTTCAGAGGAAGGAGGCGAAGAGCGTTCAGAGGAAGGAGGCGAAGAGCGTTCAGAGGAAGGAGGCGAAGAGCGTTCAGAGGAAGGAGGCGAAGAGCGTTCAGTTGAGAATAATGAATTAAAAGGCGATAGAGGAGAAAATCTCGTATTAAATGAGAGCAGAGCAGCTGCAGAAAGACTACAGAAACAGTCAGAAAATGATAAGGAATTCAAACAAGATATTAAAAGACTTAAAGTTAGGTTCCACAGTGGTACTTCCTATTCCCAATGTGGACAGAGGAAAACGAGATACGCATAACATAATATCATGGCCCTTGTGATCAACAAATCTGAAAAAGGTTACAAACTTGCCACGAAGGATGGAATACTTATTGGTTACTATTCGCGTGCACAATTTGAAATATGCGATGGTACTTTTTTATCAAGTAACAGTAAATTTGGAAGAAGAACTAACTCTCAGAGAAGCTGCGAGAAAACAATCTTTTTATTCTAGTCAAGGTTTCACAAAATGCAATTGTGCCTCAAACATTCAGACACATTGCTGTTCAAAACGATGTCTTTGTAAAAAATCAATTCTATGTAAGAGCAGATGTCATCGTAACTTAAATTGAAAAAACAAATCGATTCTATGTGAATAATATTTAAACTCTCTTTATATTTGTTTACTGCAATGAACTTAAACTGTAATTAAATAAATATGAACCCGAACCAGCCAATTTCTTAAATTTTCTTAGATTTTTTGCAACATTTAACTAAATGCCTAGCAATATTAGTAATTTAATGAAATGCCTAAATCCAGTAGGAACTTAATAAAATGCCTGCTTTTTCAGTCTTTTAATTAAACGCCTGAATTAAGAAATTGCCGGTAATATATATATATATATGAGTCGGAGTGGGCAAGGGTAACAAGCGGGTCCCCTCAGGGATCTGTATTGTAAACTGACCTTACAAAGTCGTTGATTGGTCGGATAAAATGGCGAACGAAATTTAATGTTGATAAATGCAAAGTAATGCATATCGGCTTTTGAAATAAGAGTTTAGTTATTGTATATCAGGCAAAGACCTTATTTCAGACGGAGGAAAAAATTTCATTTTATAGTTACGATAATATTTTCTACTAAATATACAATAAATCATTTATTTAATTTAAAATTATGTAACATTTTGTAAACTTTATAGTGCATTTATTATTACTATTGCTATTATTTTTTGTTGTCACTTTCACCATTACCTACCACTTTCACCATTACCTACCACTTTCACCATTACCTACCACTTTCACCATTACCTACCACTTTCACCATTACCTACCACTTTCACTTTATTACGAAATAAGCTAAATGCCATTAATTTTGCCTAAAAAGCCTCCATGCTTCAAAGGGCCTATTCAGATGAGCGTAATGTGAATATGTTAATGTTATAACAAATATCTAAAAAATTGTAAAATTCTGTCATTTGTATTCTTTTCTGAATAAAGTTTCAAATCTTTAAATCTTTGAAAAAATTAAAGTTTAGTTCGATCACGTTTAGAGTACGCCATGCAGTTTTGCTCTCCTTATATGAAAAAAAGATATACAAACACTTGAAAGAACTCGGAGAAGACCGACCAAACTTATGCCAAATCTTTGTAATAAAAGCTACGAACAAAGATTAACAGAACTTGGTCTGTATTCGCTCGAAGAGAAGGAGGAGAGACCAACTTAATGAAGTTTTTAAATGATGAATGAAACTGGTGTTCAAAATATTAAATGGATTTCATAACGTAAATTTTGAGTACTTTTTTAAATTAGATAATGATAAGTTTAAATCCATTATTTCTGGTTACGTTAAGAGTACAAAGTTCAACAGCGCGATAACACGCAAAAAAGGTTTTCTTACGATATCGTTAATTTTTGGAATAGCCTTCCGCCGCTCGAATTTTTAGTTTATTCAAAAAAATTAAATGACTTATAATGACAAATTAATCATCAATATAATTCCCTTCTTTTTTCTATAACCTCCTCCCACCTGTAGAAAAGTCTTTTTATGCCACGTTCGAAGAAATCCTTTGGTTTCGAGTTAAAAAAAAGCGATCACTTCGTTTTCGAAAGCTTCCCTGGATTGCAATTTTTGTCCATCTAGGTGGTGTTGTAGACTTCTGAATAAATGATAGTCTGAAGGTGCGATGTTCAGAGAATAAGGTGGATGAGGCCTTTTTCCCAACCAAATGCCTCTAATTGGGCAGTGGTGATTCGAGCAGTGTGAGGGCACGCGTTATCATGGTGAAATAGAACACCTCTGCGATTAATTAATGTAGGACGTTTTTCTTGTAATGCCATCTTCAATCGTTGGAGTTGTTGGCAGTAGACTTCAGCTGTGATGGTTTGGTTATCCGGCAGAAACTCAAAATGAATAAATCCTTTCATAGCCCACCAAACATAGCAAAATTTTCTTTGGATGAGGTCCATTCCTATGCTGAGGTTCAGGCTTTGTTTGACGGCTAAGTCACTGATGTTGACGCTTAATATTGTTATAAGAGGACCCATTTTTCATCCCCAGTGACGATCCGATTCAAAAACGGTGCCTGCAGTTGCCGAGAATGCAGTGATGTGCAAATATCGATTCGATGTTGAAGATTCGCTTGTGACAAATCATGCGGAACCCATTTTCCAACCTTCACTACTAACAGCTTCAAATGACGATGAATGGTCATATGGCTAACGCCGAGTTGCAGGCCAAGTTCTCTTACAGTTACCGTTGGGTTTTCCTCCACTGTTGCTTTCAGCAATTCTTCATCTAACTCATTTGGTCGTCCTGTTCGTTGATAATCTTTCAGACTGAAGTCTCCATTTCTGAACTTCTCAAACCATCTCCTACACATCCATTCGCTCACATCATTTCCATAAACTCTCTGAATGTTTTTTTTTTGCTGATTCACTAGCGTTAGATCCTTTATGGAACTCATACAGCATCACATGTCGAATATGCTCTTTCGTGGGCTCCATGTTTTTTCAATTACTAATATCGTAGGGGTGGCGTTGTAACTGTATGAAAAACACCAGAGAAAATGTTCATTAGCCTAATCCTACACTAGCCTAAATCATTCTGTATCGTGATAAAACATGTGCGAACCTGTCGCCGCGTGTATTTTGCAACATTTCTAAAACTATCACATTATCTTGGTTATTCTATTATCTATCGTCCGTTTTCTAATCGAGCAGAATTTATGTTACAGCCTGATATACATCGGTTAACGTGTTTAAGACTAGATTAGAGAGTGTCAAAAAGAGACTAGGTTCTTAATTAATTTATGATGGGAATTAAAAAATTACACTTAGGGGTTAGGATGAAGAAAATATACAAAAACAAATTTAAATTATATTTATAATGAAAACAGTTAATTAAGTGGGTATGACATCAGATATATAATTAAACTATAAGGACATTAACTTAAATGAAGGTTAAAGTGACAAAATAAATGACAAAGAAAAGATAAATGATATAAGTATAATTATGGGCAGGATAGCTTATTACTCAAGTTAGGAATCTGGTGGATGCCGAGATGTATCCGACAGCCTCCAAGTGTCTTCCTCTTAGTGAATTATTAACAAAACGTTTTTTTATATTATCTTCGCCGATGTGGTATCGGAGAATACCAGCATTCAGTAAGAACCTAAGAATATACGAATTATGAATAAAAGATATATACTAAAATTGAAGACATTTACATTACATAATTAAAACAAAAAGAAAATCTCAATGATACAAATATTAAAACAACTTCCGAAGAATATATTCTAAATAATATAATAAAAAAAAAATAAAAGTTACAAGACAAGTCGGGCTGTACTCACCAGGAGGTAATGTATCTCTAACAGAAATGAGGTTAGAGACTTGTCATACAAATCACACATCGCTTTTTAGGAAAGGAACGTGTGAACACATTCTGATCGTTTAGAATGTGTCAATGTGGGTGTAGAATTTTAATTTATAAGGAGACATCCTAATCAAGAAGAGGATCTTCTTGTGTTGCAAATCGAACTGTGGTCCATAGTTGGACTTGGTGTGAACAGAGAGAGAAATCAAATACTGGGAAACGATGAACCAACAAAATTTTGATTATTTTACCTAATTAATTAAAAAACGAAAATCTAAAAAAACACAAAAAAACGCATTCTGTAGATTAGATGATGTGGTTTAGTGTTTCGCGGTATCGTTTTTTGTCTTCTACTTTCCGGTTCTCCTGACATTACAATCAATATTTCCTTTCGTTCATCATTCGTTCCCTCTTTGTTCATAACCCCAAACGGTGGTCGTTTGATAAAAATTTATCGAACGTCCATAAATATTTATGAACGTTCACCTGCATTTAGTAATCGTAGCTTCGTTTGTTGGAAAAAAGGTTGCATTTCACCTCTAATCTTCTCTCACACAACATATGGGAAAACAAAAATGGGTCAAATGAAGTAAATCGAACGGAATAAAGTCGACAGAAGTTGTACAGTGCTTACAAGAAGTCTCACGCCTCTGTCTCGTCCCAAGCTCGTCTGTTAGGTATAAAATGGGCAGTCCTTATGGCAGCGGAGGTGTGTTCGGATTGGTGCACATAACTGCTCCAACACAATCAATGACGTCCATTATTACGTCACTTCTGCTACATTTTAGTGTTTAAAATACAAATGATTAAGAAGCAGAATGACCAAGTTTCGGGATGTTGGGATGGTTATGGAGCAATCCTAGTCATCATAATATTAGCTGGGCATTACATTATACCGTCTCAATATATACTGTAGACTATAGAGAACGACTAATTCGGCAAATATCCCAAATCATGGCATGATACCTAAGTTATTTTGACGCAGGTCTAAATTATTTGCTCAAATGCAATGATTGATATTAAGTAATTGTTGGGAATTGTTGTCAATATTGTTGTTTGTGATACATATCCTACGTGAAGAATCTAATGACCAAATTCCTCAGTGAACCTCTCACGCGCTCGCATTTCGAGGAAGTCACGGTCGTCTGACTAATAGATAGTTTATCCATTGTTTTAAGTGGTAACCTATTCCATCTTATGAAAGTCATTAGTCTAAAGCAAGACTGGTGGGCCGTGAATCAGAGAAATTTGCATTTGATTTTTTCATCGTAATTATTACGTAATATAGTATACTGTATAAGTAGTATATAAGAGTTTATTGGTAGCATATCATATGACAATTCCCATAAACATGTGATGGCATCGATGTTGCCAGTTTTTATTTTTTTCCTGAAACTATTACCTT
Organism: Bathynomus jamesi; assembly: GCA_023014485.1. NCBI lineage: Eukaryota > Metazoa > Arthropoda > Malacostraca > Isopoda > Cirolanidae > Bathynomus > Bathynomus jamesi. Next base: position 123,590 of record JAJOZX010006746.1, read on the forward strand.
CTCATAGTTTGTTTCAACAATGCATATATATCATCTCCACGAGCGTAGACATTGCAAGAAAAGATTCTAACTAAGGATAAGTAAAGTTCTTTCATGGTCACAATATATACTTTTATAGATGTCAAACATAAAATACAGGGCTATTTCAAATGATTCATCTGATTTCAAATGAGAATATTTTTTAATGTTACAAATACAGAGTGATTTGTGATACATCAACCAAAGAAAAACTGTCCAAATTTTGTCTCTCACCTCATAAATGCTCTATGTGACTTCCCTAGTTACACGAGCAACGTCGACACGATAGTCGAATTCCTCCCATACTCACTCCAGCATGTCTGTTGTCACTGACTCTACGGCAGTAACAATGCGAGTTCGGAGCTCATCCAAAGATGTGGGCAACGGTGGCACGTACACAGTATCCTTAACGTACCCCCAAAGGAAGAAGTCTGTTCTGTAACGTCGACGAAACTCACGCTGCACTGTGACTACCGATTTACAGCTCGAAAACTGCAACACACAAAACGACTTCTGCTGTGCGGACGCCATTTTCACACTGACTGTTTGTTGCTTGGCTAGGCCAAGGCGTGACTTTGGAGCCCTCTCGCGGTGATCTTGTAAAACTTGAAGATTTCCTCTTTCATTGGTGTATGCCCAGTTGATGCACGGTTGATAGGTACGGAAATATTCTCAGTTGAAATCGGATGAATCATTTAAAATAGCCCTGTATAATAAAATTCTATATTAACATAAATATATATTCGATACACATTTACGTCATGGCTTTAACATCAGTATTTCGTATAGCTTCCTCCGGCATCAATAGTTTCTTGCAATCGTGCGGCATAGAAGAGGCCAGATTGTAGGGAATGTTTGGTGTTCGGCGTAAGCTCTCCCAACTATTCCTCGTGTGAGCTAAAAGTGCTTCAAATGTTCTTTCATTGCGTTGCTCCCATTCGTTAATCATTATTGCCCAAAGGTTTTCAATCGGATTCGTATCAGGAGAATTAGATTAATAATCTCTGGGTGATCTTCGTGCCACGCTCCCACAACGTTACTCCTATGAATGGGACTGTTATCTTCCATTAAGTAAAATGGTTCCGGCGCTGGAACCAGATACGCACGAACACTGGGTAGTAGCACCTCTTCCAGTATCTGGCAATATTGCTGTCCAGTAAAGCGTCCATCTACTTGAGTCACTTCTCCGACACCATAGCCAGACATCCAGCCCCACACACCGAGATTGATGTGACCACTACGTTTGCTCGGGAAAACATTTCCTTCTTCAGCGTTTTCCGCGCTGCCTCCAACAATGCAGGGAACCATGACTATCTGTTGAAAATGTTTTTTCGTCACAGTACACAACTTTTCTCCAGAATTCTTCCTCCTGCGGCAAGTATTGCAAGGCAAATCCCATCCGCGCCTCTTTATCCTCAATCGTCAATGCAGGTTTTATAGCTGGACGGCGAGAAAAATACCCTGCTTCGTGAAGTTTGTTGTTCACTGTATTTGCGCTACAACGAAGGTTCAGGTGTCTGTAAATATGCGTCGCTGGAACAAACGGATGCTCTCTGGCATGATTAACAATCGCAGCATCTTCCTCTTGAGATGTTGAACGCGGAGGACCAGACCTCGGCAAAGTAGCGAGTGAGTTTTCTGCTTCATATCGATGAATCCACCGTTCCACAGTGCTTCGATGAACGTCTAGTCGTCTTGATATTTCTCTTATTGGCACACCATATTCACGCAATGTCACCATTGCTCCCCGCATTGCCTGTGTCGTCTCCTGGTGCACAGACGGCCTTTCCATCTTTGTGTAAATGGCTTATGTGAAGCGTGCTGGGACGATAAAGGAAATGAGGATACCATGCACCCCTTCTGAAATTGATTTCGGTTGTGAAGGGAACCACCCCTTCGAATGGTAATAATAATCAGCCAAATTCCTATTTTGTTGAACATATATGCATAAAAAATTCGTCTTAAAAGCCAAGGATCCAAAGATTGTCAGCAATAGTTTATACCCAAACTGAATATAGTCAGCCATCAACAGTATAATCATATTTTATTTCCATAACTACTCATGACTACTCTGTCATAGTAAATAACCTTATTATGACTTAGGTGGTAGTGGTAATTCTGAGTGGCGGCCTCTAGCCACATACGTTAAACCTATCAGTGCGTCTAAGACCAGACTCTTCTGTTTCTGTCAATTCATTTTTAGTTTAAGGTATTTTGCTCTTTGTCTTTCTAGGTCTAGGGCAGCGCTGTCCAACTTGCGGCCCGCGGAATGGACGTTTGCCAAATTTCATTTCTGAATTTTCTTCCCTATTTTGTCATTTCTAGTAGGGAGAACATTCAGCGGGTTCCTAAGTCGTATTAACCAACAGTGTATGATTATAGGCAACATCTTGGCCGCGCTTTATAGAAGTTGGACATCACTGGTCTAGGGCATTAAAAGAAATATTTGAGTGTGTGTTGAGCATTTCATATGAATTTCTCTCATCTCCCTTAACACATCCCCGCGTTCATTTTAGCCCCCTCTCTCCCTTTCCTCCTCCCTTCGTAATTCCCCACTCAACCTCGTTTCCTTCGACATAGCAACGCTTACCTCCATCCTCATTCCACTTCATTCATTAAACCTATTATCGCTTTTACTGTCCCTTCCTTCCATCCTTCAATGCCAGCGTTCTTAAACCTAGCACATAAATTATATAATATGGAATCTAACACCTTAGATCTCTACGCATTCATGTTACTTGAAGACGCCTGTGTCTTAGGGGAATCTAAGTGTTGAGAATGGGCTTGAAGGGTAGTCTATAGATTATTATAGATGACCTTGAACGCTCCAACTATTTAAAAATTATTATTTATTACGCACATCATATGGCATAATACACACATGAATTTAAGTATCTCTTACACTATAGGAATGGAATTGAATCCTACCAGAGTTAAAAAGTCGCAAAATATGATAGATTAGTTTGTATTAAGAGGTTACTAAGAGAAAAGGATTTGGGATAGAGCGGAAGGCAGGGAGTATATTTTCCCCGAGTTTCGGTTATTATTAACGTTATATGGATACATTGCCGATGTCCCTGCTGAAGACCTCTGATGGGATGCGGTGTGATGAGAGAGAGAGAGAGAGAGAGAGCTTTTAAATCACACCTTTCAAATGGTTTCTGGGTAAGGGCTTCACGTATGTTATTTTAGTCCAGGGTAGTTTATGTGGAGGTGTTAACGTAACTTGCACTTGGGACTGTTAATTGTAAGACAACTACCATAGCTGGGACTGAGACACGTTATCCCCTGCATACTCTATATATATCTATATACAGTATGTCTCTATATATAAATAGATAGAGTGATCAACACAATGATAATGTGGACGTCATTGATGGGGTTAGAGCAATTATGTGCACCAATCCGAACACACCTCCGCTGCCATAAGGACCGCCCATTTTATACCTAACAGACTAGCTTGGGACGAGACGGAGGCGTGAGACTTCTTGTAAGCACTGTACATAACTGCTCAAAAGTTTTGTTTGACTATATGCAATATGCATGGATGCAGGGCGTGACTGAGTTACAGCAGAAGCATTGTCAAAAACACACACACACAACATATATATATATAGGGTCATAGCACTCGCGTGACTCCTTCACTATACATAGTTCATCATCGCTAGACTAAAGAGTTTTCCTATCCATCAAATGTGCGGTCTGTTTGCACTGTAAACACTTTGGACATATATGAGCTACAAGTGCGTGATTTATCAGGAACAAGATTCATCTCAGGTTTGTTTGTTCATTCCCTCCTTCAGATCATAGAAAGGGTCTCGTTCCTATATAATCTTCGAACCGCAAACAAAGTTCATACGACTTTAATCTTGTTCTACACAAACTGGACCAAAACACACGAACATTCGTAAGTTCAAACCTACACAAACCTGTATTAGATTTTATATTTATTAAAATTAATTAAAAAAAATATATATATATATATTAATATGATGAATTTTCATTTTTCCCTGTGGGTTTGCGTTATATATATATATATATATATATATATATATATATATAAAGTGTCCCAAATCGTGCCCCATAATATACAACGAACGTATCTTATGATTGGCTCATTACAGCACAAGTTGATAGTATATTCATATATAAAACTTATGTATGGACTTTGGACGTTTTTCTCACTTGGATCTTTTAATCTGTTTCTGTTATGGAAGTTTAATAGAATCTTTGTCTGGTGATTTATGAAAGTTGGTTGCTCATCTGAAATTATAGCTAATACTATCATCTCTAATACTATCATCTTTGATACTCTGTTAATTATAGTATTATTTATATGTATACTTGAATTTATATTGTTTTCTAACTGGTGTAATCTTATTTTAGATTTTTTATAAATTTAAGGGTAAATTATTTGCAATTTAGGCAGTTATAAATACTGGAAGTGTTGTCATCTACATACTGACTACTGGATGAGTCTTAACCATTAACTTAACTTAACTTAACCCAATAAATACGTTGTGACATTTATGAAAATCGTTAAAATAACGCAATAATAGCAGTGGTACCAATATCGAACCCTGTTGTTCTCCGTGTGTGAGTAATTAAAAGTCTGATTTATATTTATTTAGGCTGATGTATTGCTTTCTTAAACCAGTCTAAGGAGACACTCCTTACTCCATAATGAGCCAATTTTGGGGTTAGAATTGAGTGTTTCATTGAGTCAAAAGCTTTGGACAAGTCTGAGAAAATTGCAATCCGAGTTTTTTATTGTTTATTTTTTTATAGAGTTTTTCAGTTAAAGCAATAACGGCATCTTCCGTTGAGGTTTTCACCTTAAAGCCGAACTGATAGGGCGGCGGTATGGTTTTCTCTAGGAAAAACGATATGATTTTCTCAAAAAATTTTCCCGTGTTTGGCGAGTTAGATATTGAACGGTAGTTTGTGGCGACTTCCAAATTACCACTTTTAAATATAGGGTAAATGGGAGCTACTTTTAGAATATCGGGGAAATATTCCCGATATTCTAAAATATCGCTCTGACTGCTCTGTAAAGAATAATTATACAAGGCGACAAGGTTTTTCAATATGAGGGCACAATTTAAATAATTTATTTGGTATGGAACTATGGCGCAATTTTGTTTTCTGAGACTGTTTGTCGTTATCTCTACCAACTGAGGTTACTGGAAGAAGGGAAAAACTTAGTAGATTTTCTTTCTCCATGAAATCGCCAGAAGGAACTGGGAGATGAGAATATGGTTCGCTGTTCGTTACCCTACCTCAGAAGTGTTTCTTTGTTTGCTATGGTTAATGAATCATTAACATATTTATCATTTATAAGAAGTTTCTGTAGGAAATTGTTCTCTTCTCTGGGGTTTGATTTACTGTTTTCTCATTGAATTTCCATTTCAGTTTTCGAGCACGATTTGATTCATGAAATTAATCTGAGTAATATTGTTTTTTTTTATTAGTTTGTAAAGGTAAAGTAACAACCAGGAAGCTCATTTCCCCACCGATGCGGGGGATGAGTGTGCCACAAAAGAAATCTTCAGCTAGAGCAATGATAGGATAAGCGGCCATCTCAACCCAACCCAGGAGCCAGCAGGTGGGAGCGAACCAGAGCTTCACTGCTCGGAGTCCGCCACCACAACCACTGAGCTACCGGTCGGGTCGCCCTTGATTAGTTTGTGAAGTTTGTTTTCATATCTAGTATAGTATATCTACTTGAGGTGTAATAACTATTTTTTTTCATGGTTCTAATTTGTGCTCTTGGTCGATTGATCTTAATAAGCGCTGGTAAGCCATGGATTTTATATATAGGCGTTTGTTTGATGTATGAGTACTCTTCAATCTCCGTATTGACATCAGTCCATATTGACATCAGTTCTCTATATAGGGTACTGTTTCAGCGAAGTTTTTTTAAGTCAAATACGCGACTTTCGGACCGATGCACGACCATTGGCAATAAATGCAAAAAACTTCACTTTTTTCTACGTGAAGGTCAAAATATGATAATAAAAAACCCACTCTAATAGACAGAGTTTATTTCCACAACAGTTTCGATGCCCACTGGCATCCTCTTCTGTATCCACCCGAAGAGGATGCCAGAAGGCATCGAAACTGTTGTGGAAATAAACTGTCTATTAGAGTGGGTTTTTATTATCATATCAGACCATTGGCAAATTTACCCTAATATACAGTATAATTTTAAATCCGTTATTTTTCATTTTTCATTTATTATTTACCATTTTATTATTAATTTTGTTTATTTCATTTATACATTTATTTTTTAGCTTTATTATACTGTACTTACTGTATTTATTCGTTTGTTTAAAAGCTTTATGCCTCGATCCTTTATGATGTCTGGTTCTTTAAAATATACGCATTCAGAAG